>NW_011626564.1:0-220354 GCF_000204515.1 Acromyrmex echinatior
TATATATATATATATATATATATATAATGTGTAATTAATTAGTAATGTGATCTCATTCGAGAAGTTTGACGGAAGTAAAACGATGCAAAGATCGTATTTCGTATACTATCACGTTATTATTCTATCTAGTAATCAGTCACTATTCTACCTTGAAACATGCACACGCAGATATCCACAGCGTTGTATCTGCGATCAGTTAGAAGCAGTTGCGATAGCGAATTCAATATTTAGCATATCCTCAACCGATGAATATTCCGGCATGTTGTAACGGAGTATATACGCGACGAGGCTTCAACCCCTCTTATTATAGCTTCAGTACCGTTTCCACCCTCCGTCATCTGCGAGATTTACTAATGCCGATCCTAGGTACCGCGTTAGATATTCCGTACATTTCAATTCTCGTAATTATCGCTTTTGAACATGCGTTGCGCAAGCCTCGACGAAGTTCCTACTTACCCACGAATTATTACGAAGCCTTTGCGTCTCATACGCTACCTTCGCATATTCCAATCCGCATATTTCGTATCGACGATTCATGCGAGAAATTATGCGTTAACGGCAATGAATTTACACATTGCAGTAACTTCCTACATTTAAGGCTGTATATACATTTCCATGTTCAACTTGATTTATCTTCACAAAACATATCTATGATCTTCTGAAAAATACAGGATTAAAATGAAACAAAAACAAGCGTTAATGTCATTGTTCGTTGAATTAAAATATATATTGATGTATGATTTTAATGTTTCTGAAACGTAGCAAAAAATCCATAAATTCTTTTTAAATTTTTAACGTTCTTGTAATTTTAATTTTTTCTTTTAGTTCTATTAAATTTATGTATTTATATTTAACCCTTCGGCAAGAATTTAACTCGCCCATCAGCAGGGTTTTTTGAGAAATACTGCAAATTTTTTATTGTTTCAGATTATATAAATATTTGAAAAATTCTGTTGTACTTATACTTTATCAACAATTTTTTAGCATCATAGAAGTTGAATACTTTTTACAGATTTAAATTTATCTACCAGAATTTTCACAATCAAAATATCCATGATGCCTTTAAAGACCTCGTTGTCGGCGCAGAGTTAATAATTATTATATTACAAGTTATTATATTATAACGTACGTAATTATCAGCAATGAGATTAATTATAACTTACTTTTCACACTTCGTCTTTGTTTAATGATTGTTTTAATCTCATTAGAATATTAATGAGATAAAAAAATGTAGACTAAAACAGCGGAAGTGATTGAAAAAGTAGTATAGAAAAGAAAAAGCAGAGATAGATTTTGTGTAGGTTTAATCAATTGATTTAACATGGTTTCATTGTTGATCGCAAATTCGACACGAGTTCGTGTGAGAAACGCTTCTCATCGTGACACGGATGAAAATCTCCCGGTCCGCTTTTGTCCGAAAGAGTAGCCTCCGACTTGGAAGCAACAAATTGCCTCGTCTAACATAACAAACAGGTTGTGGAGCCGGCGCGGCGGCATGTTGGGGTGTTACTGTCGTCACGAAACAAAAAATTATCACTTCAAGTAGCAATTCCGCGACTGCACACTGCATCATATATACGTAGAAAATATATATATATATATATATATATATATATATATATATAAACACACAGAGACACAATACACATACAATGTAATGGGACAGAGGTGTGCTTGCGTTCACCAGCGACATGTGTATTGTATTCTCGTGGACCCGACCCGATGCGCGTTGCACGTCAGCAATGGCCATTTGTCGTCGGAAGGGGCTTGGAACGGACGATTCGCTTAACATTGAGTCAACAACAGATAAAACCAGGATCGATTGACATCGTATAAATGGCCGATCGGAGTTCAATCTCGCGTAACCCCACATTAGCTTTTTGCCTCTAACGAAAGGCAACCGTCCTATCTCCTCAGGAAAGCGCGTCGCGTTCTCTCAGTCGCGAGCTCATTTATTTTTTCTCTCTTTTCGTTCTCGATCCCTCTTTGAGGGCGCTAAAAAGAAGGGTGAGGGAGTGGAATCGCTGAACACAATCACGGAGTTTTGCTGGAAAGGAAAGGCATGCCAGTGACTATGGCGATGAGTACAAGGAAAAGGAACGCCAACGAAAGTTACGATCATTACAAACAGTATACCATAAATATTCAAGACAAGAAGCGTCATCGAAAAAAAAAAAATTCCTGCTTCTTGAGAGGTTTCAAGAAAGCTCGGTCTTTCCCAACTGAACCCATGAATAATGAAGAAGAGCGACTTGTTTCGATAAACGCTTACTTTCTTCAGTGAAGATAATTTTTTAAGACTCAGACGGCGAGAACAAAACTCAAGAATAGGTTTTTTTTTTTTTAGAACAGACTTGCTTTGCAACTGAATGCTTGATTTTAAAGAATAAAAATGTATAACTAAAATTACTTCTGAGATGCGCAATTTAAATTGCTAAAATTTTATTCATCTAATTGCAAACAGAATAAAAATGTAACATTTGCTTGTACTAAAACATTATCTAATAACTTTTCACTTTTACAAGACAAGAAAGACACTGGAACAAACATTGAAATATTTTGAAGCAAAGATACAATGAAAAATAATGATTTACAAACAAATTTTACTCTAGTAAAAGATTTTAAAAATATTATAGACTCCGCATAGTCCTCTAGATTAATTATTACTGTTAATTTTAATGTATTATTTTATTGATATTATAAAGTCTTAAATGTTTTAAATTTTAATATTTTTCTTTATATATCGGAAGTTTTATACATATTTATATAAATTAAAATAAAATTATAACTTTATGATTTTTGTTTTCAGTTATATAATAGTTGTTAATAAGACCGACATAATAATATGGATATAACTTTATAAGCGGTTAATATATTTTATAGGGAATAAAAAACATCTACACAAAATGAGAATATTATGTTTCTGTCAAATAAACTCGTATTTCAGTAATATATTATTCATTGATATTTGAATATCTACATTTAAATATAAATTATATAATAAATATGTTATATGCGTATGTGCTAATAAATTTTCAAATTAATCTAATACAAAAATATTTTATATATATATACTTTTATTGTATTTATTGTGTTCAAACAAAGCACAATTCACAGTCAATTGAAAGCAATTCAACCCAATTTTTTAACTATATCATCAAACCTGCTATTTCTAGCCATTCTTTGTAGATATTATAGAAATAATAAAGGAGAATTGTTATATCGTAAATGAGACTCAGTCTCGAGATATCACAAAAGCTCGTAGAGAGCGCCCTTTCTTGGTAGAACCCAACTGGATGACGCGATAAAAGGAATAAAAGAGACTATAAGCTTTACCCTTATCCTTTCTTCAACAGTACACGATGCGGCAGTCTTTATTACTAAAAAAAACACATTCGTGATGACCTGCGAATGCATAGTACTTTATATGAGTTACTACTAAAACTGCTTAACTTTTTTTTTTAAATCGATGGCATAGAATGTGTGATGTAGATGAAACGAAACATATACGACGGAACAAATCGCTCGGTTCAACCACTTGCGATTTGCAGAAAAGACGACGAAGATGGCACGGAAGTGACACTCTCATCCTTGTTTTATCTCTCATACGGTTACGTAGCTATTTCCGCGCGCGCGAAGCGTTGTCTACTTCCAACTAAGAATACAACTGTACGCGCGTTTCGCATTTATGTTGAGAATGGGATAGTTTTCGCAAAAAATGACGTTCGAAATAACATCTTGGCACGAGTGTGCGAACGCTTGAAAATCGACTTACGATTGAGAATTTCACGATTTCTTCACACGTTTATATAAGAAAGTCATACTTCATAGTTAGCAGCACGGGATCTTTTCAAGAAATGGAATGGGTTTGATAACAAATAAATAATAATATATATTATTATGTACATATGTACATAATATGTATATAATAAATCCTCTATATTTTAATAACGTAATAGGGATTTAATTAGAGTAGTGTAAATTTCAATAGGAAAATATCAAAGCTAATTTTCGAATTCGAGTGAACATATTATTAAAATTAATGAATATTACTGCACATATTTTGCTCGCTTACCGCATATTATTAATTTTCACAGCTCAAGTATTCTATTAACATCTATTACTCAGTTGATTATGCTTTTAACTTTTTTATATATGTAAGTACTGTATGTATAACAGTTAGTTCATATTCCACGTAGATAAATATAACTGTTATAATAATAAATTATAAATTATAAATAAATTATTTAAACTTTGTTTGAAGAGAAATGAAAGTTTTCAATTAAGAGAAATTGATTATTTTAAACGACATTAACGAGAGTCTACAAAGCAAAGCGCAAAATGTATAACAGTTTACATTAAGTATAACAGTTTATATTAGTTTGTAGTGTAAGTAACAGAATATTCAACGTACATTCATTTTGTAGCACACTAAATATCTTATAGCGACGAAACAGTTACTAGTCCTCTAACACTCGGAGTCCTTTGCGGCATGTAGCGTGTCGTTGGGTAAACATGGTCACCGCGCTACTATTCGCACGGCAAACCTCAAGCGTTGTCGCGTTATTATTCCTCGAAACGCGATCGCGATGAGTGTCAAGAGAAAACGCAATTATTCCCTTCGAACAGTTACCGATTATCATCCCTTGTGATTAATTCCCACGGATAACAATTCGTATGCATATTCGAGGCGACGGCTACTTATCGAAGCAGATATTTCGTGCAATTTATCCGTTTGTGGTAGAAATCCGAAGCATGAGAGAATGAGAATTGTAATCTACAGTAATATCTACAGGCAGTGCTCTCTCTTTCTCTCTCTCTCTCTCTCTCTCTCTCTCTCTCTCTCCCTCTCCTTCCCCCCGACACTCGAAATATACCTCACATTGAAGTGTATCTTCGAATATTTCTGCTTCGATTATTTCATCGATTTAAAAGCAGTTTGTCGTTCGAATTCAGGGCGTGCACAAAAGTATAAATATCATCGGTTACAATGATTCGAGTAACGATAAACTATTAATTTAGAACACAAGAAAATACATACAATTATTTTAAAATGCGCATGAATAGGATAACTGTCCCTATTAGTGTGCTTTTGTATTTCGATAAGTTATAAAGAAAACTAGCACGAATAAATAAGAAAAAATATTTTTTCTTGTTAAATTATTAATGCATACGATACCGAAGAGATAATATTTTATTTTTTGAGTATTAAAATATTTTAAACATTTTTTAAAAGATATGAGGAATTTATGTGAATCCAGTAATACGTACCGCAAGATTTTAAACTTACCCCTATTAATGTGCTCTGTATTGGAGCTGAAAACGTTGTATTATAAATGTACATTGAAATAAATATAATTGAAATAATGATTTATGTAATATTATCTTAAATAATTAGCTTAAATTTATTACACCTGTTTTAATATATATTAAAATGAGTCAAATGTGGATAGGCACACAAATTGGGCACACATTAATAGGGCCATCGCCATTTGGAAAATTCTAATAGGGACAAAAACATTTTTTATTTGTGTCAAAAACGTTATAAAGTATTAACATTTTTTAGATTGAAGAAATATTATAAGAAAAAGAAATAGTTGAAAAACCGATGTTGATTGCAAGCAGATAAAATTAAAGCTACAATATTTAATTAATAATAAGCAAGTTGGCTAAAAGGCACATTAATAGGGACAGTTATCCTATTCCGTAACGGCAACGAGATGGTTGGTGTATGTCCTTAGTACTTGTTTTGACGATGCAAAGCGCGCTGTGTTTACATAAGGTTCTCCACCCAGCAATTCGTATTTACGCCGAACCTCGAACAGTTTCACATATCATCGCATTACCCCTCGAGACGCGACCGTGACAAGTGCTAAGAGAATACGCGATCATTCCCTACGAACATTAATCAATTATAAGCTCTTTAATTAAGCGCTTGTAAATGTATTGTGGATTTATCGAAGCAGATATCTCACGCGAATTTGTAATAGGAATCTAATCAATGAAAGGATTTACAAATTATTGTTTCATTACAATATTTCGCGTGTGATAATTATTCCTTTAATAAATTTAAATTTGATATAATATATTAATATTATATCTTGTACTGCGCTTCAAATATTTTTTATTTAAAATTTAAATGTTCTCGTACATTTCGGATTAAAAACGTAAACTAATACAGAAACTTCTAAATTGTATGTATGATCCAAAGAAAAGCGACGATATATTATGACGCTTTATTAGATAATAATAATATATTCCGCGTGATTTATGTACTTGAATTTTATGTGTATGCAACTAAATTTCGATTATGTATTTTCAAGCGGCCGTCATGTTTTAATTAACCGTTAATTTGATTTCATTAATCGCATTATATCGTATGATATCAAGATGAATCTTTGTACAATCGTGCTTTTCACATTATTCTAATAAAATGCGTCGCAATCTAATAAAATTTACATTCGATTAACTTTGAGAGTATACGATAGTCGAATTCTGATAATTAGTGTCTGTGCAATTATAATTATGTTTTCGTGATCAATATTATGAGCAACGAAGAAACAGAGGAGGAGGAGGCCTGGGAGGCGGGTAATGGTGCAGCAACCACGGAATAATTAATTATTCATTAATTGTTTCTCGAAGTAATTAATCGGTTCCTCTCGCGACAATTGTACAGCACATTTCATGCCCCATTTTACATGACATGATATAATTAAATTTTTATTTGTCGTATTTTTTATCATAAAATTCATATTTAAAAAACATTTTTTTCTGAAGCTCCAAAATTGTATGTTAAATATCTAATTTTAAAAAAATCAATAAATTATTGATAAATAATAATTATTTCTTTTTTAAACTTTTTATTATTTTGGGTATTGATATACAATAATTTGAATGTATTTGCATTTTACAGATCAACGTAGTTGACAACTCCATCACTACGCATCGTGTGTTGGTGAGTTAAATTATCTATATTTTAATTTAAAAAATAATAAATTTATAAGAAACTTTTATATGTGTGTGTGTGTGTGTTGTGTGTGTGTGTGTGTGTGTGTGTGTGTGTGAAACGTTAGCCAAGAAAAATGTTATTATTAATAGTTTATAACTAAAGATTTGATGTATCTATATTTTTGTCGAAAAAAAGAATAGACTTCAAATTGATTTCAAAATAGGTATCTGCTTGCCCATTTCGATACGTAGTTTTGGTACAAAGGTTGAAATGTGTCAAACATGATAAAAAAAAAGTCAGATGGGAGCGATTGACGAATTTCAATTTCGGCATGTTGATTCCGTTATATAGCTGGGGAATGA
The DNA here is from genome assembly GCF_000204515.1 of Acromyrmex echinatior. The sequence continues at coordinate 7,312 of NW_011626564.1, forward strand.
AAACAGGTATGTAGCGTTACCACTGTATAGTGATAGCATCCAGAGCAACCGGACAGATGTATCGATGAGAGAGAGAAATCAAGTTCACCCTAGAAAAGCAGTTTTTTCTGTGATAATATTTTAGCGTTCCTTTCCCCTTTATACTTACTCGGCAAACTTTGCTGTCATCCCATTGCAAAGACTTTAATACTCTCAGGACGAGGTATATCACTTGGCGACTCTCGAGAATGAGCGTGCGCGAAATTGAGAACGCGTGACCGATAAAGACGTTATAAGCAAATTGAATAAAATATAGATTGAGCTTCCACATTTTCCCTACTCCATTTTTTATTTCCGTGCTCGTTTAAAATCCTAAATTCTTCTTCTCTCCCTTCATGCACTTATTATCGCTGAATTTTATTTTAAATTATAGTCACCAATGTGTAGTAAATATTCGAGAGACATACTCTTTTTATATTCAAAAATATTTTCAATTCGGAATTCCAAAATACAAATATATTCCGTTAGTTTAATATACTGTTACATAATCTTGTAAGACATTTCACATGAGAGAGAAGCTTAGCTAATTTGAAACTGTATTTAATTAATAGAATTATACAACGGTACGCGTTGCAAAATAAATGCATCGCATTATTCACATTTTTCATTTGCATGTAACATATCATTATTTTTAGAAATGAGTCATAACCTTTTAGCATGCTGGCAACGCATACTGCAATACTTTAATTAACGTCTTCTTTCTGAAGAAAGTGCTACAGTATAATAATGGCTAAAAGCATTACATAGTCTCGCTCGCAACGTGCAACGGTTCGTTGCAAAAGCCCGTCAAAAAATAGAATGACAATGTATTCCTTGCGATAATATCTAAACAAAAAATCTCATTATACTTGCATAAAAAGGCGTTATCATTATTGCGTGACCGATAATCTTTTTTACTTATGAAAATATAATAACCTACAATCCGGTATCTATCATGTTATGCGTTATATAAACGTTCATTCGATTCGGTGAGTTCTCCACTATTAACGATCACATTGAACGGACGTCTATCGATCATCGTTCTCAGCCAGAAATAGAGCAAAACGAAAAATAAAAACGTAAGCGATGGTCGTAAGTGGTCAATGTATCTTGAGCAAAGATTTATTAGAAAACAGAAATGATCAATCTCAGACATATAAAAGAAATGACTTTTGATATTATTTCATCTATTATATTTTTAATTGAAATTATATTATTACAGCTTTGTTTTTATTCCTATTATTGTACTAATAACTTTTTTTTTATTAGGTGTTGGAATTAATTCGTAGCGTTTTACAAGTGATGGGAAGTACTTTCATTAATGTATTTTTTAATGCTCATGTGAAATAAATAACATTCTTTCATTAAAAAACGCTACGAATTAATTCCAACACCTAATAATAAGTTATTATCCATCTATTCCTAAAGCGAAGAAACAAGAAAAATGTTTCTTAATTTTGATCGATTCTAAAGAATTCTGAAGTTTCACAACAAGATTCATACCAATATGTCATACATATAGTCTTAATTTATCATGAATTATGCAGTGAAAATATTGACTCTTCTGGATAAGCTGATTATTGTAGTAATAATAGTAATAATAATAATAAGTAATAATAACTATTATTACAGTAATAAGTTAAATGGAAATTATTAGTATAGTATTTTAATTTAATATTTTCTGTTTCCTTAAAGAAATGGAATATTGTCCAGCGAGAGAATACCAATCAATATCCATGAAACTCTGTTCACGTATGAGGTATTCCCACGATTCGGACAACAACTTAACTTCTTTAATTTGCAGTATGCATGATTTACACGGAACATACACGCAAAATCAGAATCTGATGCAAGGGGGTCAGCTGAAGGGGGTTTTTAACGAATCGCCACGCTAATCTTACATCTCGTTCATCTAGCCATGTTGCCGTTTGAAAGTTCGCTCCCTCCTCCGTTAAATATTTCGGCAGCTGTCGAAAAAACACCGCTTTGAGAAAGTTAAAGTAGACGACGTGGAGTGAGGTCACTTTGGGGTTACAGGCAAAATGGATGGAAAAAGTTTCAAGCTGAACGTCTGATTAACGGGAAATATGTCGCGGTTGCAAATCGTTGTTAGGAACGAAAACCAATTAAATGTGGAAAGTAAACCTTAGCTACATAATTTGTCACTTTGCGAGGAATTTTCGTGCATCGGACACTTTGAATTATCATAATCTGCATAAGATTATTTTGGTTGATTATATCCGATTATATTTAACTAATTAAATAGTGAATATTTTATCACGATTAATTTATTAATATATTTTATTATATGAAGCATTTATTATATGAAGCATTAATTTATTAATATATTTTATTATATGATGTATCCAGCATAAATTATTAGGTAAATCTACATATAAAGTCTACTATTAGCAGGATTTTATATCTCCAATTCTAATGAGTATATCTTTAGGATTGTCTATAGTATAAAAATAGCTTCTATCTTTAATTAACGGATTTATCACAGATGAGGTGTATTTATAAATTACAGATTTAATCATATTATTTTTTGCATTGGAAGAACATTTAAATATACTGTGAATTTAAGATTTCTGTCAACTCGTTTAAATCATGCTCTTGAAAATATAGATACACAACATAAAATTTGGAAGTTTAATAACAATAAAATTACCATTTACTAGCAACGATTAAAAAGATTTATGCGGCTTTGAATATTTATATAAACCATTAAATGAAAAGTTAAGATAATTATAAAAAAAATAATTGAATGAAAAAATAATGTGGAATAAGTATGATGAAGAACGGAATAGCAATCAATTATAATATTATTATTTATTTAAAATAGTAAAGTACTTTTGCCACAGTTTGTAATTAATTGAAGTAATATAATTAATGTAATTAAAATTTTTTGTTATTTTGTTGAATAATAAAATGATTTCATTTATTAAAATCTTTCATATCGATCACAGTATGTCATTTTAACTGTCTTACTTTTCCATACGGATGATGAACGATGATAAGTAAAGTTTATCCTAAACTATGTCCAAAACTGAAAGTGGGTGATAGCTTCTTGGCAGCTCAATAAGAACACATTAATCATTAAATTCTATATCGCTGATAAAATTCGGTTTCAGTTAAGATAACAATTCCGAAATATTATTTTAAATAATGAATAAGTATAATAACTAATTATTTTAGATACTGAAAATCATACGTTTGATATAAAAAAATCAAGTGATATTAAATGGCATTGAAAAATAAACTGCACAATTATTATTTTATATATAATAACAATTCATATTTCTATCCACGAAAATCTAATTTACAACTTGTAAATACATACACAAGAAGAGGGCTTGAAAAAATATCTAAAAATTTAGCTAGATCCAACAATAATTTTATTGGATTGTTGAATTAATTATGGACGCATAAGCTCGTTGTTAAAATGTCAAAAATTTTTTGCAACATCATATTTGAGTTTCCTATATATAATTATTTTGATGGTTTTTTTTCAAATTATTTTCAGATCTATATCTAACTAAATTTTTAGATTCAGTAAAATCGTTCTTTCCGTATAATATTTCGTACACGTAACACTCGATGCGATAATAGTGAATCTTTGAATAATTAAACTTTGCGTCTCGACAAACTCCGTTTCGGCGCTTTCACTGCGTATGAACATCTCTTTATAATATCAAGCTTAGTCAACGAATACTCAAAGTCGGTTGTCATCAAAGAGGCTTTCGCTCGTCTGCACAACGGAAGTAAGAAAACGGAAAAGTCTTTCGGGAGCAAAAGGTAAGGCCGTGTTTACATATTCATGCGATAACGGCACGCATCGCTGCGAACATTTATACGCGCGTTTACGGCGCGGTATATTCGGCCGGGAAAAGTCGACGAATAAAATTCTGCAAAATCCCTGCGATACGCGCGTATGACCGCGTAATTAAAAGCGCGCATTGTCCAGCGTTAGGCGGAAAATTGCCAAGAAGAATATTGCTTTGTCATTGAAATATCTGTTAAGCATACGCCACCCTCCGACCTTTTTATCCTTTCTTGTGGCGGCGAAAAGGCTTTATTTGATTCCTCCCGGTACCATCCGGGCTTAACAGTGCCATTGAATTTCTGTCCTTCCGTAAAGCAATCGCACGAATAGAGCTATCTTCAGAAAAATATTGCGGCATGATGTATTGCATTAGTGCGACTATATAACATCTAGTTGGAACCGCGCGGTAGGTCCGCATAAATATTCCTTAAACAAACTCCATTACGATAAACTTCTTCTTTTATAATGCGGTTTCATTTGTACTCAGCTGCTTCGAAGAACTTGGGGGAAATTAGAAGTTTCTCGAGAATCAAGCGAGTGCATCAGTTTCGTTAATATTATCGCGTATAGCGTTGGCTAAAATGCGTCCGCATAAGTGCACACAGGTGTGTGAGGTCGGAATGAGAGAGAAATTTGGCCGACAGGTAGATTGCGCGTGCAATTTTGCGGATCCGGCAATAAAACGGGTGGACGTTCCTCCTCGTTCGTGTAACATGCGATTATTATTTGCATCGGGCTTAAATACAAACCCGTGGCCAGCGCGAAAATGGCATTGTTTGTAACGCGACACGCAAATCGGCTCTCATTTAGAATTTCCATTATGTCACATTATTCCACCGAATAAATAACTGCGACTACGTGGAACACGTGAAACACTTCAATACGCAATATTCCACACTAATATATCGTGTGGCGTAATTACGTAGATTGTCAATTACGGTGGATGTATTTAGCGTACTTGTCGTTAGACTTTTGTCGAAATGATGTTTAATTAGTCCATAGGTGATGCTTTTGGTCGATCATATAGCGGTGTTGATACTGATTGTTTATGCCAGTTAGTAATTTATAAATCACGCGTGTAATGTGTTAGAAAAGAGATGCACCGATTACAAATTGTCATCATTTAATTCACCACACAATGTGCTTATTATATTTACAAATGAACAGCAAAATTTAAAACAAGACGATAACAAAATTATAAAACAATATTAAAACTTATAAATATATATTTTTAATTATTATACGGAGTTGAAGAAATTCATAAATTGAGAATTTATGCATTTCGCATATGTCAAATAAATTTTAACAAAAGAGAAACATTTTCTCTATTATATCTTGTAATTGGTTAGTTGTTATTTTATTCAAAATAAAATGTTTTCTTTAACCTTTTAAAAACTATTATGTTTTTAAATAGCCTTTTAAATCTTTAATCTTGCATTCTCGCTTTGATTTCATTTTAATTAAAAAATACAGTAATGGATATTAAAATAAATATACGCGTATGTTATTAAAAAAAAGAGTGAACATTTACTCGCAAATCGAAGTTTTACCGGAAGTTCTAAAATACTGCTGCATCGCACATCTCTCGATCTTCGTTGCATAGAATTTTACGAGAGCAATCGATTTGCGGTGGACTTTCCATTAGAAGCGCGAGATATTTTCACGGGTACACACGGGAGAGGTATGTTAAAAGATTTATTTTTAAAAAAAACGTATCGCTACCGTCGGTAGAAAAAAAACGGCAGCGTCACCTGAGCCACGCGAGAAAATCGATAGCGCTATGTTAACAGAATAACGTTGCAAATCGTTGACGAAAGACTTCGCGCCGTTTCGAAGTACAGAAAACGCTGACAAAGCGGGACAAAACGGATCACGTCGGTTCACTTTTGAAACTCGAGCGTAGTTCTCACTCAAGTGACCCTCGCATCGAGAAGCCCACAGGCATCGGATAACGTTCTCCCGAAACGGCATTTACGCCTTTAAACGACATAAACGGCATGCTAGCTAAAAGTCCAAGTATTAATTTCAAATGTGTTCACATATTTCGAAACCTCCGCTTCATATTACGTAAGTCGGAACTACTTACGAACATCGAAAGTTTAAAGAGCAACACGGTAACTGGGATATACTTGAACTACAAAAGTTATTCAAATTTATTGCGTAGTGGAGATTGAAACCAAAGTTAATAAAATTACATGCGATATAATATATATCTACTGGATGTATTAGATAAATTTCGATCTTAATATACAATATTGTATGTAGAAGAGATATTGATTGTTATGAACACAATATTGTATGCAAGGGGGACAGGAGGTGTTTGTCCCTCCCCCCTCCCCCTCTTAATTTTAGCAAAAGAAAACAAGCTATGAAAATTATTTTCATGAAAAGTTAAATTTGTTAAACGCTTGTTGGCCAATGCGAGGTTCATGCGTTATTCGTAAGGAAGTTCACTTAAGATCTTCGAAGACTGCTATTAATATAATTAGTAAGTTTTGTGTGAGATAACTTTTTACTCTCTTCTTCAAACGAAACTATATATATGGGTACATCTATAGTTATTTCTATAAAATTGGTTCCAAAATTGTTTCATTTATCACATGTGGATCAATGTACTCAAATGTATGAGATACTTCTGAATTGTTCAGACCATTGAATCGTTTTTTTACAAAAATCATTTGCATAAATATTGATTAGAAATCGCTTCTTTTATTAAAAAAAAAATAATCGTTTACAAAAAGATTGTTTCTTTTCCAATAAAAGAAACATCAGTGTGTTTTGTTCTTTTTTTAAAAAAAAAGGGAAAACCCATCGATGTTTGAAACATCGATGATTCAGATTATCTCTACTCGCAGATTATATTATATTGTTATTATAGACATACGATGTCTGCAATATGGAGATTTCTATCAACGAGGTCCAACTGGATGTATGAAGAAGCTAATGCGTGAAAGAGGATTTCATCAGGTTTAACGCAAATGAGCACATCGCGTCGCGAACAAAGCGAGACTGACCATAACGATGTCAACGCGTTTATACGACGCGTATACCTCGTTGTAGATTTGAATGCAGAAGAAATCAAGGGAAATCTCATTTCGCACATGTCGAGAACGCAGCACATGGAGTGTGTATACCTAAACGAGACCGCGCGAAATCCTCCGGGAACTGCGTGACTCGGATGCACCGATCTCGCGTCGTTCTTTACCTTCGGTGAGTCGAAACGAAGTTTACCGAGTGGTCTCCGAAACTTCGAAAGCCTCTTTGGAGGTTTCTCTGCTTCGCGCGAATACGCGAATTCTCCGCTTTCAGGGGAAAAACGTCTGAGTGGCACGCGATTACGTGTGCACCAAACGATCCTCATCGACTCCGCGAGAAAACGAGACGTCTCGAGTAATCGTAAATTAAAGTAATTTCGAATCTGAGCAGCCACAAGTCAGCACACGCCGCAAAAAAAAATGTGAGATTGTCGTTTATCTTTTAACATTGTCAATAAGGATAAAAAATTTAAAGCATTGAATCGATTTTTCTCTCAAATTACCAATGTGTTTAATAATAGGACATTTTAACGTTTTATATTAATGTGAACAAATGACAATAGCTTGTTTCTGTATAATTAAATGAGGGAAACACAAATAGAAGAAATATAATATATGATTATCAGTCATATATCAAATATGAATATTTTTTTTATTTATATTTTTCCTTATTTGTGTTAACCGTGCAGATATATAGAAACAAACGTTTGCCATTCATTCACATTTTATGTAATATATGTATATACGTACAAAGTGCTGTTCATTTCGTGGCCTAATTCCGTAGTATTTTAATAAAAATTATTTTTCCTTTTATAATAATCTGGATTAGTAAGTTATATTTATGCACTACGAAATTAGGTAATCCTCCGCGTAATCAGCCGGGACAGCGTCGCGGTTTCCACATGACTAAGAGTTTAACTCCCCTGATAGGAGTTAGTTAAGATAGAGAACCCGAATATCGCCAACCTAAGATCTGGCGTAAACGCATCTAAGTCATAAATTATGTAGAGAAATCTGAGTAATCTGCTGTACATTTTAGATGTGTTACCGTGGTATTTATATGCAAAGTTATCTTTATCTTTATGTATATTTTGTATTCATACCAAAGAATACGTATAATACGTATTCTGAATAAAAAATAATACTTGACTTTTTCTAAAGTCAACACCTGGATATTCAGATATTAGAATCTTTATTTTGTAAGAGGAGCAACTGCATAAGAATAGTAATTGAATGTTTAGGACTCAATTACGCGGTCTCCCTTTACGGCGTAGGAAAATTTAATGGGTACATATTTCAATCTATATGGCCTGTAAATGTGCAGAGCAAGGTAACTGAAAATTAGCATGCTATTAATGCAACGTAATAGTCATTCTTACAAATAATTAATTGAAGGATAAATGTTATTTTTGAACAGCTCACTTCAAAATCAAAAACTGTTTACTTTATTAAATTCAAATAAAATGTTTATATGAGCTTTCGTTGTTAATATGCAAATAATGTATTTATAAGGCATTAAAATATAATTCGCAAACAATTAAAATATATTTTCTAACGAAGTCAAATGTAAATGTTTCGACTCTGGATTTGAGACGAATTATATTTGGGAATTATATTTTAACTTTTTATAAATACATTATTTACGCACCACAACCGAAAGCTCATACAAGTATTTTACTAACATTCGATTTAGCTTTAAACCATAACATTTTTTTATTTTTATTATTTTAAATATTTTTGTAATTTTGTTTTATTATATTTCTAAAAATATTTAAAATATATATATCGTTGAACGATGTGTGTATTTATGGGAAGCGCATTATGGAGATAATGTTTCAGACTAAAGATTACGATAAATAAAGCAATTAATATTATGATAAACCTTTTGATATATATTTTATACAAATTAGTTACCAAGTAAATTGATATGCGTAAATAGATGTGCTTATTTTTTCACTTTATTTTTTTTGTAAAGTTAACATTAATGGATTCATATTCCCAGTAATCTGTGTATTCAAAAATAAATTCCTTCTCATATAACATCCGAAAGAGCTTTGAGAACCGAGCATGTGGAATTTGTGCTGATTACAGACGTGTGTTTGACCGGCGTTAAATTATCTCTCTGTATATGTACATTTCAAAGCAATGCACATAATTAGCACACCTGTGGTACAAACAAATTCTATGAAATACTATAAATTAGATTGATTTTTTAAATCTGAAATCAGTATCCTTTATAAATTAATAAGATGTCTATTCACAGACACATTTAACATCGGTTATGAAATACTTTGCGAATTAAATATTCAAAATGTACACGAATTATTTACTCCTATTTTATGAGCACTTTCAGTTAGCTTCTCTTCAAGAGAAATTTAATTTGCGTTTTACTTGTATTAAGATAAATGCCGATAGTTTAAAAGTAGTAAAAGATGATTATTAAATTCTAGTTGAAAAACGTTTACGTTGAGTCGAAAACTTCATTAAATTTTTTTGAATAGAATATCATGTTTATTTTTAACATTTTTGCGCATTTTACCGTATATTATAATTTAAGATCTTTTTTAATTAGAAAAACGATTTTGTTGAAGTATTTTAGAAATCTAAAAATATAATTTCGTTAGATTATAAAAATTATTATGAAGGATGCTCAGATTGCTAGAATTTCAATACTTACAATATTGCTCTTAAGATTCCTATAAAATTACTTTGATGATCTAACAAAATTATTTTAAAATCTATTTATCTAAATTTTTAGATAGTTCAACAAAATTATTCTTTCTATGTATCATCGGTTTACATTTTTTGTGATATGTTTATAATACAACAGAATTTAAGAAAAACAGGTTAGCTTTAACAGTAAAGGTGATAAATGCATTAGATGTTGCACGTCATAGATTTTTATTATTTTTATTATATATACTTCCCATAGTCAATTAAACTAAGTAAAGACCAAAGTTCGACATTTCTGTCAATACTTTTTGTCGAAGTGAAAGTTTGAAAAAGTGAAGAAACTGCTTCGATTTAGTTGGAGCGCGAATAACTTGGAATTGATTTCAGACTAATACTCAAGCGTTCTTTCATAATTCCTGAGAACACATTAAAGCAATATATTAAAATCTATCCTTAGATTTAATTTGTTGCTAAAAGTCTGTTTGTTTTTAATATGTATTTTTTAATTATACATTGCAACAAAAATTTCCAAAAAATAATAAAATTATTAATATTTAATCATTAAACAATATATTTTGAATCATTGATATACAAAAGAATATATTGTGAAGAATATATTCGGTGTGAGAGAAGATGTATAAATAAAAAGAAAATAATATACATTTGACTGAAAATAAAAGGTAACTGTCGAAGAGAAAAAAGTATGAAATAAGACCGCAGAATACTCAGCCGCAGAAATTTTATTTCGTTAATACGTCAGACATTTTCAGCATACGTGTTAAGATCGCTTAACACGTATACTGCAAAATTTCCTGGCACATTGTCAAAAAACGTCTTATCTCTCGGTGGGCCTCTCGAGATCCACGATGAAAGTCCTAATAGTCACAAAATGCTGCACATTTGCGGGCATGCGGCGAACAGCGAAAAAATCGATTGGAATCTTATTTCGAAAGCGCTCTCGTTTTATGAAAATACGAGTATTAGAGTCCGCGGCTAGTCCGCCGGGAATATTGTGATTCGAATTCAACGATCTCGCACACTTTTTCCGTACGTGTGTGACGAAATGAAGTTTGCTGAACAGTCCCCTCAGACTTTCAGGCTCTCGCAGCTTCCAGTGTACGCTCGTGGGACGCTTCACGGTTTTCCGTTGTAAGGAAAACCGCCGGTCTAGCTACATTCGGGCAGAAGGAGCGATCCAAATAAATGTCGACTTAACTTCGACGTAAAATCGAAATCCCAAAGTTGAGGCACCCTGGGAGTGATTGCGATAGTACATTTCCGGCGTCTCCGAGCGTATCGGATAGCGCTACATAGGTGACAAGGTCGATAAAACTTCGCGCATGGATAATCAATGAGTTCATAAATCAGGGATTTAAATTTGTATGTATCAAATGTGCTTATATCTCAATCTTTAAGAAAAACAAAACGACAATCAGAAATATTAATAAGATCAACTGAAATTACTTTACATAATGTTATAAAAAAAATATGTAAAATTGTTTTCATGTCAGGAGAAAATTGAAATTCCAACTTTGAAATGCGTCGTGTCGTTAATTAACAATGGCGTAATTATATCTTTTTTAAATCCAGTTAATTGAAAAAATGCACAGTGTAGAAAATTAGAAAATACATGAAAAATGCTGCATATATTCTTCTTTTGTGACAATTAATAATTTTTTGCCAATTGATAATAATTATTTCCTATTTATTAGAGCATGCTGCAAGATGAGATGTATTAAATTAGTGGTAAAAAAGTAACTTTGCGTCGTCGCAACGAATAAATTCTATAGTACTTTATAATACCGAAGAAAGTCATTTGTTAACTCCAGTTTCGATATTCATGAGATTCCTGTTGCTCGTTGATTAGTTTTTCCGCCACTGGACGGTTCTGAAAGCTTTCTTTACTTTTTCGCAAAGTTACTCCTGTCGGTGCAACTTCAGCCTGTTTTACGATTAATATAAGAATAAAGTAAAATTATTGATTACTTTTCTAATTGATTAGCACGCTAATGAATACGTATATTATTCTTGTCTCTTTCAAATTCATATTTACCTTTCTCTCAAGCTAGAGAAAAATATTAACGCAAAACTTATTACCATGTTATTCTCTTGTACGACTAAGAGTACGGTTAACTGTAGAAAACTGACAAGGTCTTCTGATTCTAATATATACCTAATATTTTACGAGTTATCCGTACATCCTATAAAAATGGCGCGGTTCCAATTCATTTTTATAAGTCTCTGCAAGTAAATATAAGAAAAGCGGATAAAATAACGACCGTGACGAGGGGAAGACGAAGTAAAAGGGTTTATGACTGACATTATTCGTTACCTTTCCTCGTTTATAGGATGGCAGCAAATTGGCCGGGCATTTTGTCAGCTACGCAGAGTGTACTACTCACGATACCGACGCATACGATTCCTCGGGAGAGCACCTTCGACACGCGATGGGAGGCCGCTCTTTCGTGATGCCCTGCCAAATTGAAAAAATTACACTTTTGCGACCATGTTTCGATGGTGGGCGGCACGGCGACGGAAATGAGGGTGAAGAGCTTGAAATTGATGTACTGGCGGTGGCTCGAAACGACTCGCGTTTTGTTGCGTCGTCGCTTTATAGCTCGTAAAAAAAAAAAAGAAAAACCGACCACGGCGCACGGACTTCCCATGAGAATGAATGCATCAGCAGCGCGGCACGTAGAAAGGAAACAGGATGGGTTAATTGTACGTAGTGGTCTCCAGTCCATCGTAATTATCCAACGTGAGTGTGTCGTCGATTGATGAATGTCGGCAAAATAGGATGGGCACGGGATGTCGTAACAAAAGAATAGCAAATAACGCTCTGATAGAACGGTATCAGAATAAATAAATATATTCTATTGATTCTCGGATAACGAAGCACACAAAGCCGTAGAGCAAAATGATTTTCATACATAGCTCGAAAAGATCACGCGTGACCGATACAATACGATAATATCTGATTTTTCCCGCTTGTTTTTCGCAATACGAATTTTTTGGCGCGCGCATAAAAATTGTGAAAAATACAACGCGCGACTAGACTTTTATCCATTTATATCATCCGTAAGTTGATTATGTTTTATTTAACAACATGGCGCGACAATTTCGCATCTGAAAGAAACGATGGCATAAAAAAAACGAGAATTAGCGGTTTGCCCATAAAAATTTGTCTCTGTAAAATCTGCCTTCGAACAATTCGGTTGAAAACATTTTCTGCCATAGAGAAGAGAATGATAACGAATAAGATACGTTTTTGCAGCATCTGCTGCACTGCGTTTGAAACATTCGACGCGAGTTACGTTAGTTATTCCTTTTTTTTTCATCCCGAGAGTAATGGAAAGTCAATCGTTAGTCGCAGCTGAAACTCTTTCGTGCCGCCGATTCCTTCGAACGTTGGTGAGCAGGAATCGATGAAAAAAGCGTGGCCTCTTTTAGGAGGAATTGTCAGATTGATCGGTATAGTATCGGATTATCGAGTCGATGCAAGGATAATGAGAATTTGCAATGAATGATTTAACTGCCCGGTTAAAAGATGTTTCCCTTCGATAAGGAACTTTCCATTAACTACGTTATTCGATGAATTATATAATCCTATTTCCGACATTTAACTTGTTGAAATTTAATAGTGTAATAATGATCTGCGCAGAATATGTTGTTATACGTCATTAAATAAGCGTAATTATAAATAAAAGCGTTCCATTATAAAGAGAAAATATGCTGAAAATATAAAGAGAAAATTTTTGATCGAAAATTATAAAAAATCTATTATTGATATATATCACAATAATTGTATATTATTTGTATTAGCATTGTGTGAATTGCAAAGCGTCTTCGATTATTTCAGTATCTTTAAACGTTGGTGGTCGACGGAAAAGCAATGGCTGTTTTTAAGAAGAATAGACTGAGCAGCGTTAAATCCGAGTATCGATTCGATGTGAGAATAATGAGAATTGGTAACAAAAAAATTAAATGCCTGGCTTAAAGATGTTTTCTGTCGTTAACGAACTCTCCATTAACTCTTTTAAGTATGTAATTAATTATGTAAGTTTCATTTATCGGTATTTACCAAGTATCTTGAAAGTTAACAGTGTATCGGTGAAAGAAGAATTCGTAAAACTGAAAGAAACTACGATCGTTCTATGTAGTAGATCGTATATAGGTAATAGACAATCTAGAAATACGTTCAACCGAATAAAATGATAAGTAAACCGTACATTTCAATTAAACGCAAGCTGTATCGTGAATTAAAACTTGCTAAAGGGATCTTGCAGAATTTTCATTCAGAAATTATTATTCGCATAAACAGCAAACCTCTGATTATTAGCCGTCATCAACATTTCTCTTGTAAAGCTGCAAAATGATAAGACGCTACGCTAACAATATCTCCTTTTTGCTCTCTTTCGCTATTATTCTGTTATTATTATGTCCATTTCTTGTGCATTATATCCCAATTCGTTCTATTTTGCTTCGTTTTATTCAAACGTAGAAATCCCTGTTTTAATGCGTACTACGTTTATCTCCATCGGTGAGTAACCGTTTTTGTAAGAGTTCTGTCAGAGCATCGCGATAACTGCAGAAATTATCCCGGGGCTCCAAGCTAACCAAGCTTTTCGAACGCCATTAAATTTCGGCCGTGTTTCAGATTCACCTCTGGATAAAGTGTCCATTCGTTCTCGCGAAACTGGCCCCGGGAAATACGTAAGGGATGAAAAAAAAAAAGAGAGAGAACCGAGAAACACATCAGCCCGCTTGAGTAGCGATTGCAAAAAGTTCGCAGTTCCTTATCGATGTGTGTTTCCTTTTGATATCTCAAAGATAGGCTCCCATTTCTCCTTTGGGCGATACCGACGGAATTGAAACGAAATTACGACGAATTTACGGTGGGTTTCCCTGATTTTTATCACAATTTACGTGATAGAGGGAGAAAATGAAAATGGGAAAAAAGTAATTTTCAGATTATAAACACGACAAGGTAAACAGTAAGCTCCCCACGAGCGTCGTCGCAAGTACGTTTACACGACCAATATACACAACGTACGCGTGGAATACATGGTAACCGATAAACATACTGCGACCCCCTTCTGCATTCTCAACATTATGCCACGGTTATATTTATCTAGAATTCACAATCCGAACTGAATCCGGAAACACGAAGAAATTCTGTATGAAGATAACTTGGAAAAATCCAGAAACGCGACACCTGGGATTTGAGACCGAGTTACCAAGTTGGGCAACCCGACCTTTTATCCACGAGATCAACGTAGTCCGCTATAATGGGCTGTTACGTAAATTTTACGTATATAACCGCAATTACATCATATCTCCAGAATATTATGAGAAATGAACTGTGTTCAACATGTGCTTGTTATGTATGCATGCTTTCGCAAAGTTTCGTCAGTTTGTTGATCTAGAAAAGAGAGTTAGAATAAACTGTATTTTAATCTAATAGTACAGTTCTAATATTTATATTCATTAATTTCATTTTCTTCAAATTTATAACTAATTATTAAAGATTTTAAAAATTTTCCATTTATCTATCTTGATTAAAAAATTAAAAATGTATCAATTATACGTATCGTAATTTAATAGTATTTTCGACAGCAGTGGGTTTGTATCGATCCGATATTAACACGAAAATACAAAAACATAATCTTGTTTAATCAAAGACTAAAATAGAACATGTGTCAATAATCAACCTCGGATCAATTCAAACCCATTGCATTCGAAAACATTTACAGCTTCTTAATATTTTATTTCAAAATATGGATATTTAAAAAGACATAATCTTCCGTTAAACATTGAAGAATTGAATTTCTGAAATGCAGAGAATTAATTTTCACATCCATTTTCTCTCATTCATGCAAAGATCGAACCTGCGTAACCGATCCACCATCAATTCAGCAATACGAGAACATCAACGCGCAAAACGCATGAAATGCACTTTGCATTATGAATGCCAAGAATTTGTTCTTATGCAACGGGAGTATTGATCTCCGTGGCAGATATAGCAAACGGCAATAGTGTAATGGGCTGTTGATTTAAGGACGCAATTAAGCAAAGTGGAGGGCCCCGCAGGAGCTAAATGTTTCTAGTAAGTGTTCCGGGTGTTTTCGCGTACGCTAATTATCCTCCTCTCGCGGCCCACATTTCTTCTTTTATCGTGCCGACGGATCGATTCTTTGAACCGAGCGTTTCGCGAATATATTTCCGTGGTATTCCACAATATGACGGGTGGTTTTCCCGTGGGTCATATATTTTTCCACTTGAGAGCAACGTAGAGATTTCTCGTCCCGGTTATACACTCACTTTGTTGACGAGCGGCCATCAGACTTCCCTTATTACTCGTCCGACAGAAGGTTTAACACGAGAAGACATAAGTCGGCAACGAGGAGAGAGAGCTCTAAACGACTAACAAGCAAATGGTAGATTGGGAATGGTAGATTGGTCGTCCAAAGTCTTTTTTTTCTGGGTATACATTAGATATGTGGACGTAGCAACACGTCGTTCGTTGTACGCCGCGAATACCGGTCACCCTTGCGCGATTAATCACTGCCACCCGCGAGGTCCGGGCACGGGAAAAGGTACGTGAGAGTCGCGTAGGGGGTGAAAGAGCTGGATCGCGAAGAAAAGCAAAAGAACGAAGATGAGGGCAAGAGGGGTAGGGTAGCTAGCAGCCCAAGCTTGAGTGTGTTTCGACTCCTGTACCGCTGTCGCTTCGAGCGAGAGATGTTTCATTGTCGGCCGAACAGGACACGAGTGTATTTTCGCGTCGATCGACCCGATACACCGTGGGCATTTGTCGGTTTGTCGAGAAAAAAAGAGACAGAAACTACATTGTCCAAGTTGACTCTCGATTGACTCTTTTATACTCGTGTTGTTCTATCGAGTAGTTTAACTTACGACCTACGGTCTACGATGATCAGTGCGCGAAATTTACGCGACTAAACGGGAGATAAAATTCTTCGTTTATTAACATAATGATAAGAGAAAGAACGAAAGAGAGAGAGAGAGAGAGAGAGAGAGAGAGAGAGAAAATAGCATGGAGAAAGCGACGGACTGTAAAAGCGTAACGAAACAATTTTCGGAATGAGACGTAGGACGATAAATCGCCGCTGCGGCGTGTAAGAGAAGACCATAGTGAGAAAACGGTCCCCCGAGCATTTGTTATTCTGGAGTCGTACGCGCAGTATGTCTATAAAGCTGCGTACATCGGGCTCGAAACGCCACTTTCGAAACTATTGTCGTCACGACTTCCGCCTCCGTAACGTTAGAAATTTGCACGCGCGCGTCGACGCTTTCAATGTCTCTCTTCTTTTTGCTTGGGAACTCGAGTTTTCGGGCAATCGTTAAACGGTGCTGAAGAATCGTCCGTTGTACTTTTTCCAGATATGACGTGATAAGAAATTCTTTATGCTCGATAAATCATCTTTGGAGATCGAAGTAGAAATATTTTATTACCGCGAATGTTTTAAGGAGAAATACAGTCTATTTTGTCGAGATAATTTTTTTTTACATTTTTTACATTTTTTTACATTTTTTTTTCAGTTGAAAATTTAACACGTTTCACGTGTCTTAAACAGTCCATTTAAATTTTTGTGTTAATTTAACACGAGATAAATTTGTTAAAAAGTAATACAAATATTATGTAAAAAAATCAACATAAATACAATATTGACATAATTTGTAAGCAAACTATGGAAGTATTTCAATAAAATTAATATTTACATTTTAAATTAATACGTATTTTATTCATTTATCTCAGTATTACATTTCAAAATACATTATTTTTATGTTACTTGTTTATTTACTTATAAATTGTATTATTTTGACGTTGAAAAATGTTGAATATCAATTTAACACAGAATATTCAAATAACATAATCATATTATGTTAAATTAACATTCAAATATATTAAAAAACGCAATCCAAAATTTTAACAAGAATTTAAATGGATCGTTTCTATCATAAATACGATATATATATATATATATATAAATAATATAAATTGTATATCATATAGATTTTATAAAAAAAGAAACTTCCACAATATAAATAAATTAATATTTCTTAAAAAATAAATTTAATCGTTTTATATATTATCAAGAAATTTTCTCTTTTTTTTTATCTAAAAATATTTTTTTAAATAAACAATCTCTTTTTAAACAATGTCGACAATCTTTATCTACTGAATCAATTTTGCTTCTAGTCATGTGCACTGTTTTTTTCCTGAAACAAACAAAATATAGAAATAATATACAGTATTATCCTTTTTTTCCTCATGGGCGAGGTTGCGGAGGAAGACGCATGACGGACGCACGTCCAATATTTACTCTCGCAGAACGTTTCGTTTAAACTGCATATTTTTAATCCAACCGAGAAACTCTCGAGTGAACTTCGCAAACAGCATTTTTTCGTCGGCGCATACTGCGTTTATCAATTCTCCATAAACAGCAAAGTTTCTCGCCAGTTCCCTCGTGGCGAAGTTTGGCGAAAGATCTCGCGGCCGTGATACAATCTCTTTCGCGTCGCGCCATTCGGCGTCGAGGGCAAAACAAAACGTCGGCTGAAAGCCAGGCGTTCGTAAAATATATCGTGCGAAAAGGGGAGAACAGGGAATCGAGAGAGAAAGAGAGAGGGAAAAACAAAAGCGGCTTCGATGGCCGTAGAAGAGTGCGTAGTGCGTCATCCAATATTTCTGACGGGACGATGTGCGTTGCGGTTTTTTGCATCTCTTCCAACTCCATTCCCGATACCTCTCAGCGCAGTATGGGCAAAGTACGGTATGGGCAAAGCGTATAACTTTTATCTTTCGGTTCCGTAGGTAACGCATACATTTTGGTCCCGGGAACCAACAACAGGGACTCGAACGACGCTCCGGTCCGAGACGCTCTCAGCCAGGAACGGTTTTAGATGGATCAATGCGATGCTCGTCCTTTGTGAGGAAAAAACAAAAAAAGATATTTACGTTTTTATTCTCTAACAATGCTGCACTTACACATAAACCATAAATACATATTTTAATCACTACACTAACAAGAAAAATGTTCTGGTTGTCCAGTAAAAAAATATGAACAAAATGCATTCTGATCGGAATTCTCTGGTTATCATAATTAAATTTCTGATTATCTCTGTAGAATATTTATAAATTATGAGTGTAGAATATTTTATAAATTTTAATTATACGTTTCTGATTTGTGCTTTTATTTATTTTAAAATTATCAAAATTCCAATTAGTGCAACTAAGTTCTTTTTCAGTGTACATTAGTAACACTACTTGCATTATTACTGATGTTTCATTGTTTGATGTAATATTCGATAGTAGACTACATTCATGTTTATAAATTTATACTATTTTGTACGTCAATCAGTATCAAACTACTCTTCGCCCTGAAGTGAACTGCAATATTCACGAAACGTTTGGCATTTTAATAATGGATCTCGATATATATATATATATATATATATATAATATATATATATATAGGAAATAATCCACATAGTTTCTATATATAAAATACTCGTGGAAATCTCAAAAATATATCAATAAAGTTTTTCATTTACATTGAAAATGATCTGATTAAGGCCGAAATGTTTTAATTAATTATTCTAATATGATAACTCTCTTTTTTCCTTTTTTTTACTTTTTTTTTACTAGAATTTTGGTATTCAAACTTGGTATTTACATTTATTAAAGAGATTTTGTTATTAAAGACTGTTCTTTTTTACATTGGAAGTCACCTAATTAGGATCAATAAGTTTGTAATTAGACGTATGTAATTGTTCTTAATTATTTATTTAAGTATTAAAGCTCTTGTTTGGCTTGTAAGCCTTATTATTTATTGTTTAAAATTTCTTATTACTATTATTTCTTGGATTTGTTATAGCAGGTGAACGTTCATAATAGGCTTGTTTAATTAAAAATATGAAACACAATAAGAAATATAAAATAGAATTTCAACCGTATATGTATAAATATACAGCAGGATACTCGTGTAGGACGTATTTGTAGCTTCTTCTAACTTTCCCGAGTTTTTCGTGCTCGAGTTAGCGCCGTGTCCGTTCGCGCCCGTGGTACCTAAGCTCTGTGCTTCGTATGTGTACACGCCCCCGAGGTAAAGAACGATATATAGAAAGAAGAAATAACTCCGCGCGATAATTCAGGGGTCTCAACCCTCCCGCCTAGCGCCTCGGTGCTTCCTGTCCTCGTGAGAGTAATGCCGGCGGGCTCGGGTACGACCGAAAAAAGCGTCCTGTTTTCTCCCTTGTCTTTCGCTCTTTCTTTTTCTCCCGCTTTTCTCGCTCGTGCTATCCTATTAAAGTGTGATCTTGCGAATCTCAGCGACTCGGCTTGACGCGACTTTCAACCGGTCGCGTCACGTCACGTCGCATTGCCATGTGCATGAATGAGGATGAAAGGTTATTTTATACGGTTATAAGGAAGGTAGCGATACGGATAAACGATTCTGATATTTTAATCGTCTATTCCCTTCACACCTCTCCTTTGCACCCCCGCCGTCTTTCTTCGCGGGCGCGCGCCCTTCTTTCGCAGCGTTTCCGGGGTCAAGATTCACGAGACGAGGGAGCAAAGTCCGGGGGTAGGCGAGAAAAGAAAAGCGACAAAGGAGAACTAGGGGAAGGCAGCGCGCTAGCAGAGTGCACGCGGGTGGGAAAGATAAATTGCGGGCGGTAGATGTACCGCCATAAAGAGCGTGCTGACCGGTCCATGACCGCTCCCACGGCGACTCCATGTTTAAGCAGCAAATCGCGCATCGGAGATTCATGAATGCACAGTCGCCAAGTGCCTTTTGATACCCGCATCTGCACGCCGTAGACGAATAAGATTTCCTGTATATAGTACATTCCGTCCGGAAGTTGGTATTAGTATGGAAAATGTGAATCATGCTTTAACACACTTTTCCCAACTGCCCGCGTTTTTACGCGAGTTTTACGTTTTGAGACGTATAGATAAGAAAATATTACTCTCTTCCCCTTAACTTTTATATCATTATTCTCAAATCTTTGCGCGATCGACGCCAGCATCTGAGCAAGTCCGGGAACTTTCTACGTATCTGTATAGAAATCCGCTCGGAAATTCGCGCACGCGTAAATCCGAACAGAATTATCCGCTCTAATCTAAAGCCTTACACAGCGAACTTTAGAATCCCATCGCGCGCAAGACATCCGGCGAAAGTTTGACTGCATCTAAGAATAGTCGCGCCCCAATTAATCTCGAAGTACATTTTAGACGTTCGCACTTCATTAAACGTGTAATCGCTCGATTAATGAGATGTACGAGATACCGCGGCGTGAATTGCGGTTAAGTTTCGGTGGGGTAATAGAGCTGTTAATCCCGAAAGTGGTGTAAGTTAAGTTTCAGAGAAAGACGAATCAAGATGCGGCATTTATTGATGATATACTTATTTTAATGAAATTTTCTAAAACTTGTCGGACGTGTGTTAGAAATGAATGACTCAATTTAATACCGTATAATTTGTTGTCGCGAAATCTCCTAATTCTATAGAAACCTTCAAAAGTTTAATCATCCTTAAAAAATATATCCTAAATAATTACTACGAAGAATTAAAATTGTTTTGCTTTAGATCAGTAAACTAGATAATGAATTAATTAACGCTTGTCTTTAACGTTCTTCGGAGTAATACATTCGATTGATCGAAAAATGAAATACTTGAGGAATGGAGCTAGTAACATTTTAGTTCGTACTATTGTGTGTTGAAATATGTGCTCATTTCTAACTAAAATTGCCGGAGTTGTACAAAAGGGAGCAATATTGGATTCAATAGTATATCTGTGTATGGACCAATGGCATTATTCATTTTATCATATTATTTAATAATACTTTACACGTTATCTGTGTCAAAATGATTTTTTTATCTGTAACTATTCATTGTAGATATTCTAATACTCTGAGATTTATGTCGATTTGTAACAAATGAATCCGTTGTAATGGTTCATTATAAGCCGTAGCAATGCGCTTGATGTACTTGCTGTAACAAAGCATTTTCAATGGCATCGGGAAAATTAGGTCACTCGGTCTATGATCTATGGTTTCTAGCATGGGATACATTATGCCGATCTGGCTTCGCTTCCTGCGAATATCGTGCTATATATCGTGCTATATATCGTGCTTTAGTGTTTTCGAAACGAGGCCTTGCGCGAGCGATCAGCATACGTCATTACGCAGTTCGCAACGCCTGCGGGCAACGCAGTCCGTGCTGTTGAGGATCAATTCCGGGAAGCAAGGAACAATATAGATACCATTTCCGCGATGTATCTTGCGGATGTTTGATAGCAGATACAGAATAAATCGTATTTTTTCCGTGAAGAATTATGACGATAGAGAAAGAGCTACATTCGCAATTTTTTAACTCTTCCGGTCGAATTGGATGCAAAACTCTTCCGCTGTATACGAATGTATGCTCTATCTCGCTTCAACGATATTAACAACATAATCGGATTTTGCTGCTTTAATAAATTAAAATGCCATATTTGTTGCGTTATTATTTCATAATAAATTACATAAAATATAATTTTATAATATAACTTCATATTTTATAGAATTCGTTAGTATAATAACGAAGCAAACTATGCCATTTTAATTTATTTACACAGTGGAAATAAACAGAACAGCATAATATAACAATATTATAAATGTAAACACTCGCATAACGCAAAGTAAAAGAGCAACTATAATTTCGTTTTAAAAAAACAATTCTAGGGGAGTCACTAGTGTAGTTAAGGGCTTTAAAAGAGACTACACGATACCACAACATTTATATCTTTCTTATTTCCTTTTCTGTTTCATAATAATAATGATTTTATTATTGGCTGTTTGTCGAGCGTCTTAAATAGTATACAAAGTGAATTTGTGCATGTTGTGTGTCATTCCCTTACTTCAAAGGTAACACGACTAAAAAAATGTGATTTTCGAGTTATTTACTACGAATAAGATACGTAAAGTATAAGTAAAGATTACTCTATCAATTATCAAAAATAAAATAATCTAATCTCACACAATCCTTTCACCAAATAATAAGTGTATCGTTCTAAAGATTTTCAAACAAATCCTAATATCTTCTACAAAGATGACACATTTAGAGTTGTGTTGTTTTTGTAAATAAAAAGGAGAGTCTTCTACAGAGAATATTTAGAATTACGGCAATTTTGGTGATCAAAAAAGGTGATTAAAAAAGTTGTTTTATTTTTAATTTAATCATTTTAGTTGATCAAGATAAATATAAATTGTTGATGATATTTCAAGTTATGTCGCTTTTAATAAATAATTATTCTGAATTTGTTGCAATTGTTTTGTAGGAGATTAAAATCGTTACAGTTAAAAAAGAATGCTTTTTAAAGGTTATGAAATGAAAATGACAAAAATGATTTGATTATATTTTTGAGAGTATATTCCTTTTGCCGATATTATTTAACTAATCAATAATTTTCTGTTTAGTTAAAAAATAGTTTTCTTCCTTTTTTGAAAAATTTAATTTATTGAGCTGCATGTGTCACTTTTGAAGTAAAGGACAATTTCAATTATAATAAAATCGGAGAATAATACAAGTAGGCGTTCCAACATAAATCAATTAAGTAAATCTATTTTCAGTCAAAGCGGATCTTAGTGCTTAAATATTTCAAAGTGAATTTATATACATGTCCAATTCTGTAAACCACAGGAGATCTAAGTTGCTCGGTTAAGGTAATATTTTTTGCAACAAATTAAATTATTTACAGTTCTCAAGTTGCTTAGATTAGTATCAAATTAATAATATTCTTTTAAGATACTTATTAGTATCAAAATTATTAAATCACTTGTCAATTTAACATGTGATATTACTATTCTAGTTCTGTTCGTGACTGCGTTTCAAGGTCGAAAAAGCTTTCGACGCGCAATTTGCAGAATTGGATATGTTTATGATAAATTCATTCTAGTTAAAATATTTAAACACTGAAACCTACTTTAATCGAAAATAAAGTTATTTCTAGCTCCTAATCGATTTATTCTCGTCTAATACGAATTATAATTGTTCCAATATAAGATGAGATATATGTAGGCATCTTGTTTTAATCGTGTACTGTGAATGCAAGACTAGAATTCAGCGGAGGTAGATTCGAGGACACGTATCGTCTTCGCAAATTGAGATTCATGCGATCAACCTATCTACGTGTCCGAGCAGCAAAGGAGCGGCGTCCTACGGATTTCGCAAGGCCGTGCGACAACATTCAACAATGTCCCTAATGTCGAATAATGATACGCGTAACAAACCGTATTCATTCAACGTATTCATTCAAAAAAAAAACAACTTTCGGCTGACAAATTGAATCCGCAGGTCTCGGGGCAGGCGGCCGTCCCCACCGCGTGCGGAAGGAGGTGCGGAATAAAATCGTGGGTTTTCGGGGAGGGGAGGTGGGGGAGAGATCTGTCTGTGTGCGTGGCCCGGTCGCGAGGTGTGCGGGCCGTTGGAGAAGCGAGCGTCGGGAGGGAAGACGAGAAAACGAGATCGCGCGCGGCTTCCCGGTGGAAACGGGATAAAACCCACGCGAGACGCAGGGAAGAGCGCGAAGGAGCGAAGAGCTCACTTCCCCGCAGGAAGGGCGGGAGAGGAAGTGGAAGCTGCGAGATCGTCGGCGCGCCGATGGTGGGGATAAAAGGGCGGTCGCGCAGGCGCGACTCGCGACAGAACTGCTTCGCGCGGCGACGCTCAGTCTCGTCCGTCGCAATCCAGTGCAGATATACGTGCAATTACCCTGTCAACAGTGCTTAAAATCTTTGGTTCGTGCTTGTGCTGCGTTTCATCAGCACACACGGTGATCGATAACGCACACCGACGGAGTCTGTCGTCGATCGCCGACGTGTCGTGATCGACGTGCGTGAGGACGAAAGAAGAAAAAAAAAATAAATAAAAGTAAAAGGAGTCACACCGCGGGAGGAAGTTTCGGAAGCACGCGGCGCGCGCGAAGGGATAAATCTGACGTAATTTGAATTTCAACCAGTATCAATCGTCGCGAAAGAGTGGAGGGACCGTTCGGCGTGAAGTTTGACGCGAGTCTTTCGGACGGTGAATCTCGGCGCACGTCAGCGGCGTCAGTCCGGCTGGAACGCACGAAACGAGTGGTAGCGTCGAAGACGTCGCTCGAGTGTCGACCGGTTACCGGTCATCGCGAGCGAGTGGTACGAATCAACGAGAGGAAAAGGAGAAAAGAGCGTGCCGTGTGCGAAAGCGAGCAGATGTGGTGCCGGGTAATTTCACCTAGTTGCGTTCACGCGACCTAACTGCCGGCGTGAGTGGTGGATCGTCAGTGTGTCCGCGAGTGTTGCGTGAGCCGCGAGTCCGCGAGTGGTTTTGGTCATCGTGGGATCGCTGGAGCTTCCGTACACGCCGTCGAGATGAAGACTTGCCACCTGTGGCTAGAAGCGGTCGTCGTTCTCCTGGCGATAGCAGGTAAGTGACCTGCCTGTATTGGGACGAGATATTGAAGAACATTCAGGATATTGAAAAACGATTTGTCCCTCGTAACTTTTACCTTTCTTGTACGTACGGAGGTGTGTTAGTGTATGTGTGTGTGTGTGTGTGTGTGTGTGTGTGTGTGTACGTCGTGTGCGGTAACCCTTAATTAAACGCTTGAAATTGAGCTATTCATTAAGGCCCGGTTCCAATGTAAGATTAATTTTAATCTCGGTTTAATTTGCTGTTTATCTTTTTCTAATCTCTAGAATTGGAAAATTTTATAATTGTAAGAATGAGAAAATTCTCATTCTGAGAAATAAAAAATGTTTAGGATTCTAGAATTAGAAAATTCTAGTTTTAATTCTTAGAATTAGAAAAAGATAAAGAGAAAACCGAAATTAAAATTAATCTTCATTGATGGAATCGGATCTAAATACTCTTTTTCTTTTATTTACGACAAGAATTTGCGTCCTTCTTTAGTGCGAAAATCAAAACATCTAAATTATCGGTGTAAAATTTCGTCGTCTAGTGATATACGTTCCCGGATATGATTGGCTGTACTTAGCAGAAAAAATAGCTTTGCGACTGTTACAAAAGTTGTTTAATGATTGATCTTTTGCTCTGTTTCTTTCACTGGATTTATAGTAAATGTTTAAATCAACATTTATGCCCGTTTTTACCAATGTAGATTAATTTTAATCTCGGTTCAACTCGAATCGAGATTAAAGTTAATCTATATTGGTAGAAACGGATATTGAAGAATTTTAAAACGGTTGCTTTTTCTACTGAACGCATCTACGATAAAAGATTGCGTAAGAAACTTGCTTTCGCATAACCGCGCAACGACATATATTTATATAATGTTTAAATGAAGAGAATAAATGTAATGCTTTTCAAAGTCTCTTAACTATATACATTGTATCTTCAATGGATATCGTGAATTATAACATATTTAAACTTATTTTATAATCTGCATATACATATACATATAATTTCAAAACGATAAGAGCTTTCCGTTTCTCGATATATTTCCGTGAAGTGGGATTATCATAAATTTTATTTTAATCAATTCTAGTCAATTCTAGTGATATCAAAAGAGCGGATGTGCAATGATATATATTAGAAATTGATAGGAATTCATCGAATTCATCGATAAAACTGATGTTAAAGGAATATTGTTGTAAAATAGCACTTTTCAAAGAAAAAAAAATTGCTTTAGAAATCGCGAAGAAACATTAATAAAGTCCGTTATAAAACTGCATTTTCTCTGTAAAAATGTTCATTGTCGTGAGGACATAATAAATACTTCCTTTTTCCCTTTTGAAGCGGCAACTCGCCAAAAAGCCGCGGTGCTTCGCGCTTTTAGACTCAGCTGGTTAGAATTGAAAAACGAGGTGACGATTGTCACCCCATAATGCATGTGTAAAAGTTTCTCCCTTCGTAAAATAGCTCCCCCGCTGGTTACATCGTCGCGTTTCAACGCTCATCGCGCCGCACGATGTCGGAGGCAAAGACAACATCCGTGACTGGACCACGCGCGAAAACGTGGTCGACGTCGACGATGACGACTCGTTCGTATTCTGCGAATAACACGTTTTTTATACATTTCTTTCACAACGTTTTCCATTGTCGGCGAGTAGGAAAATGAGTCGGATAACAAGTCGTGATGGAGATAATTATTATAGCGAATTCGCATCTTTCATCGCGTGACTGCAGGATTGTCGTAGAACTGGAAATCAGGAAATTGTGCCAGGGAAATTGAAAATGGTCCGGAAAATCAGGGAAAAGTCAGAGAATTTTGTAAAATTTTTTAGAAAATGAAAATTCTTGACTTTAAAGAATTTAAAGATTCGATATACATTACACCTGCACTTTTCGAATACTATCAACTTAATAATTAAAAATATTAGCGGTATTAATAGCAATTTATATTATTATACTAAATTGATCTTCAACAAATAATTTAACAGTTTCCAAACAAGACGAACATATGATTTTAAAATATTACTGAAAATAAAAATTATTGAAAGTTAAAGAAAATCATGAAATTTTGTCCGAAAATCAGGGAAAAGTTATGGAATTTTAGAGGAGGAAGAATTTGTGACAACGCTGTAATAGGATTATAAAGTTGCATTAGATTTAATGTGTTATTGTGTTACTTTGAAAAAAAAATCATGCTTGTTCGTTTATAACAACAATCGCGAGATAATTTAAATTTACGTGTGAGTGAAATTCTATCTTCGAAAACGACGGTTTTCTCTTCCAAAAAGGACATGCCAATTAGAGCAACTTGGGGAAAAAGAATTGATCTTTTCGCTCTGTGGTCCATAAAGCTATTTTTTTTGTTTACCGAAATATAAATTTGCTACAATTACGGTATATTGTTTATACCTCAAAATAACAGTTGCACGTTAACTGACACGAAATAATGGTGGAACAAATTGGTACCATGAAGTTTGAATCGATTGTTTTTTGAAGTTTTCCATTAGCAATCCTGTTTATATGTGCTAGCTTTTAACAATAAAGATATTTATGTTACTTTCTATTTTCATATCATGTTACATTTATAGTGCATTTTGCGTGCGAAATTGTTTCGATTACAAGGATTAGTGCTATGGGTTTCTGAAGAAAACTTGCGCAATTATCATATTTTGGGATTACTTTTCACGTAAAGAGTCCTATTCCGTATGCAAAGAAACAGCTTCACAAGCTTTCTTCTTTTTTTCTTATTCTCTAAATCTAAATTAAACCTTCTGTAATATTAATACTTATAAGACAAAAAAAAGTAGAGAATTATAATTTTAATTTGAAGTCAGTAATGAACATGATGTGTGTACATTAATAAGTTGTAAAAATAAGTCTCTATATTTTGAAATTATCTTTTTGATGGGTTCATGAAAGATTTTCTTACGCATTTTTATTGTACATCTTTTATTCATGTCTGGGAACGAATTATCACGACGAATTCGCACGATAATTCAGACGTTTTGGTGTTAAAGAAGAGCGTAAGTTCTTGCCGTAAAGACAGAGAGAGGAAGAAAGAGAGAGAGAAGGAGAGAGAGAAAGTATTTAATCGATGGCTCAATTTCGAGCGTTTAATTAAGGGTCTGCATCGTGCTTAATTCAATGTCTCTATCGTCGCGCCGCGGACGATTTCTAGACGCTATCGGTGGTATCTCGTTTCCCTTTGCGTGGAAATTCAAATGCGCAGGACGATCCCTTCACCCTTCACGGCGACCCCTTTTCCCGCGCCACTCACAGTAGCTTGATTACAGTCGCGAAACTCCATTGTCACTCTCGCGCAAACTCATTTGATTTCTCTCGACGCTTTTTCGACGATTGCTATGTTTGCTGGGAAGGAGGCGAGAACGAAGAGAAACGGGGAATACGAGGATGAACGTTTGAGAGAATCGACGAATCTCTCCGTAAATTTGCAGCTTTTAGAGTAACGAAATAGTTAGTTTTTTATTTATGAATCGGCATGCTAATTTAACAGTCTGATCTCTCTTTGCTACGAAAGCAAATTCTCGACAATCTCGGTGATATAATGAACATGAAGTAAGCTTCAATAGTCTGTATGACTCTAAAATAATATGAGACACAGGCATTTATTTCTCTTTATTTTAATTTGAAGAAATATATATATATATATATTAGGTTTATTGTAGTCTAATTAAAAATTATAGTCGAATATATTTCCGCTTTTAATCTAATTTCGATGAGTGAAGTCTCCATTTTATTTTGAAAGAAAGATAATTTTTTTGTAAATTAAAAAATGTACGTATACATATATTTCATGATTTTTGCTTTTAATATCGGAGGAAAAATAGCAAAATCTGTGTTATGGAAGCAATATCTGTGTTATCAGAAAAAGTTGAGGATACTTTTTTTTATATAAAAAAAATTTATATAATATATGAAAACTTTATCTATTTTAAAGCAAAAAGAAATGTGACAATATTTTATATAATAATAATTTATGTATTGTTGTAGAAAGATATAAAATTATAACTTATAATGAATTGATTATAAGTTTGTATAAAATGATAAATGAATGATATTGGTTACTTTTGAGGCTTCCACGGATACTTTTCTATATATATATGTTTCATGAGTTGTCACCGTATCTATTCATTCTTGAAATATTGTTATCTTGCGCTTGTTGCTTGCTCTGTTATTTAAAATATGAAGAATGCTTTGGTATTAAATCTTTCAAGATACATTCATGAGACTATTTCTTGTATAGGTATGTTATAGATTTTTCCTATATTTCTTATATAGGTTTGTTATAGATTTTTTTGTTTTATCATGTTTATTTATCATACAATGTATATTGTAGACTATTCAAGACCTACAGTATGCATGTTAAATAAAGTAATTCGTTTAAATTTATGATGGAAGTAAGAGTAATTCTCGGCTTGCACAATTAGTGAGTTAAAAAACTACCCACGAGTTGAGAACGGATGAAAATCCGTAAACTGGAGGCGCGCGCTCAACAAAGGATCGCCAACATTTAATGTGAGAGAATTACGCTTGTACTCGTTCCGTGCGAATTTATTTACACGCCTAGCTGTCGCGAACGCATTAGCCGCCCGAATCGAGAACTACGTGTATGGAGTTTAATTACAATTTTGATGAGGACGGCGTTAAGCCAGGAATATCACAACCGAGTGCTCCGTATAGACACGCGCACACACAAACTGATCTACCGAGACAGGGTTGCGGCATTAGGCGGTTTACAGTTGACGTTCTCATATAGGACAGGTAGCTTAATTAATTATAGACTTACGAGCTGGTGCGTTTTTATTGTATCGAGACCGCCAACTAAACGCGGATGCGCGTTGCGACGTTAGGACGATTTGGAGCGTATCGAGCGAATTTCGGTTCTTACCTTCCGAAAATCCTTTGTATAGTTACTTAGGCTTAGCTCGAATGCGCCTCGTGACTTGTCTTTAGTACTGACAGTTGTTTGAAGCTGGTCTACGCGTGTATCGGAAGTGAAATTGCCGCTGTCGTGAGTAGTTATAATTGAGAGACTGCATTTGTGCCACGAGCGAAATGGGCCACGAGCGAGCGACCAGGAATATTATTCGCGGAGATGACTCGAAGTTTAGCGCTGGAAAAGGCAAACCAGATGCAAACTTTCATTGCAATCGCGAATATCTCGAAGACTCGGAGAGATGTAATTTAATTTTTTAATTAAACGGTAAGGGAGTTACGTGGAAATATTTCCAGTTGGCAAAATACGAAATTTTAATAGCCTTTCATTTGTAAAATGAAATAATATTAATATTGAGATTTTTTAATGCATTCAATATTTGTTCTCGTGACTGCTTATCTTAATTACTCGGATGATATTCTGTTTTGCGGTGGATGTGTGAATTATAATGGCAATAGTAATACATCACCCATTATTATTAAGCTGGATAATATTAATGTTAATCATCAGATATTATGGAGGCAAATCATTGTCTGATGAGTACTTGCATTAGTTTCATGTTTGTCTGTCAGTCACTTTTTATGAATTTCTTTAACTAATTTGCTCTTACAATGTTATGTTTTAATTAAAAAAAGTTTCTCATATATACGTAGATAATTGTTTATATCTTGGATACAATTTAAAATTAAAAAAAATATTAGGTGTTGGAATTAATTCGTAGCGTTTTTAATGAAAGAATGTTATTTATTTCACATGAGCATTAAAAAATACATTAATGAAAGTACTTCCCATCACTTGTAAAACGCTACGAATTAATTCCAACACCTAATAGTAAAATATTTTTATTCTCAATAAAGAAAGTTTTAATTTATATTAATTATTACAATATATAAACTATCAAGAAAAAGTTTCATGGATGTATCTTGAAAGATTTAGAACAAAGTACTCTTCATGTTAGATAACAAAGCAAGCAACAGACACAAGATAACAACTGGCATTTCAAGAATGGATAAATACAAAGACAATTCACGAAGCACAATTTTCCTGCACAACTGTTATGTTATGGATTCCGGCATTTTTTGTCGCGTCCCATGATAATGTTCTTGCTAGATCCGGTGATATTAATCTTAATCATTATAACTATGATGTTCGGTAATTATCCATATTCATTTAATTCGCAATCAACTGTGTTTTACAATTAGTCGACAACAACTTTTCTTATTCGTGAGCTTTTTGCGATTGTAATTTAAGAAGAAAAAAAAATATAAAATAACAAAGAAAAATACAAAATAATAAGAAGACTGTCAAGTACTTAAAGTAGTTAATTATTAAAACTTGTTTTCTTTGTTTTACTGTAAAGTATTTACTGTAAAGTAATAGTATTATTATTGAGAATACAGAATCCTAATAGTGCAAATAGCGTTCCGTCCTGTTCTGTGCGTGTCACACGATGATAACATCGTTGCTGTCAGACTCGCTAATATTAATCTTAATCATTGGCTTCTGTGGCAGTAACTACCGTGTCCGGTGATTATCCACATTAGCTTGGTTTGTCATGTACCATTTGTATTTGGCGAACGTTGTACTTGCGTAAATTAGTGTGTTATGTTAAATCCTTTTTTTTATCTTCGGAATAAATATTTAAAATATTGTTTGAATTTTCCATTAAATTGCAAATACGCACACGTTGTATAGTACAATATAACATACTGTACTCTTTATTCATTGTACATTTATCGTATTTTTAAAAGTTTAATCAAGCAAATCGTGATAAACTTTACTTTTTTTTTTTTTAGATTTTTTCCTATCTTGTTTGCGTGCACGTGTTCGTCGTTATGCAAGATTTATGTATATCTATAAGAAGACACGTATGCTAAAAATATTCATAAAAGATATAAAGCTTTGCTACTTTATAGATATAAAAAATGCTTTATATTAAAATAAACTGAAACAATGAGATCATAATAATGAAAATGAAAACATCAGAAATCTGTTATAATGGAAATATTCTTTCTTTTAATTTGTTCTTCTTTATAATATCGAATTATTATTAGTCATATTAATGATATTTTTAATTTTCTTGGGTTTCATATTTCTAGTTACATTGACTATATTATTGGAAAATCTGCGTATTAATGAAATTCGCGGAATATATATCCTTTAATCCCGTATATTGTTACCATAAAAATTTACAATGTAAAAAAAAGTAATATTCTCTAGTCAATGCTTTTCGCGACTGTATTATAAGCTCCACATTTTTCCATCAGCCTGAAACTTTCGGAATGCTATTAATTGTTTTTTCTAGTTGAGTACCGTAATGAACTTTATAATCCCCTGTGCTCGAATAAGGACGCATATAAACTTTGTTTTAAATACTTCGCTTGCAAAAAGAATCCCAAGGTTGTTTCATCATCAAAACTCGGTTTCGGCTTACTGGTTAAGTATATTGCGGCATTTCGTTTTTAGAGAGACCGCTTAATAATAAAACGAGATACTATCTTCAACAAATTCGTTTTTTACGATTTCAGCTATCAGTTTATTCTATACATTACATTATATGCATATATGTATACATTTTCGTAATAAAAAATATATATGTTTTAATGCTGAGAAGGAAATGTGTATGAAAATGATTTCGTTATTTATTAAAGGAGAGAGAATATGATTCTTTATAGATCTAATTACATAATTAATTGAAATAATTTATATACATCTAAATGAATAAAGGAGGATAGTTTTATTTCTTTTGTTGTCTACTACGAATTATTGTGTGAGCATATTGTCTACATCTCTAGATTTGTCCAAATCTATTATAACATTGAAGTGAATCCAAAGTGAATCGTGTTGAGCCGTTTTAATACGCGAGATTAACTTTTCATCGAAGATATACAAAGGTCACGAGATCGAATCGACATAGCGGTCAAGGATTTTAATTGGACCACGTTCAACAATATCGGGGTACAATTTACGCGAAAATCGCTATTTCCCCGAAAACCGATCCCGGTTCGATTCCTTCCGGAAACTGTAGCGCAATCCGGCACTTCCAAGAGACTTCCGCGATCCGTACAATGTCAATCTTTGATCGTAAAAGTATAAGTTATCTCGTTAAACTCCGGAGAATATTCTCCAATAACTAGAAAACTCCTCTTTGAAACTCGTAGAGCCAAGGACTGCTTTCCTGCTCGAGATTAAGGGCGGTGGCTTTTTGTAACTGGAACGTTCATTCCACCTGGCTATCCGGCTATCCAGTTGAAAGAAATGTCTTTGCACGTACCCATCCACCTACCCACCTACATACATCCTGCGGGAGGAAGGGAAACGAGGTGTCACTGTCCTTCAAGTAGCGAACGGTATGACCGTCTACCGGAACTCCGGAGAGTTGTAATTTCATCTCGCATTAACCGAGGAAAGACCTCGCGGGATGTGGTGAATACGTCTTATGGTTCGCGGTTTCTTTTAACGCGACGTTACAAAGGCGGGGAAGAGAAAGAAGGACGGGAAGGCTTTGTGAATGAACCTCGCACTTTCCTCGCTTATATTTCCATTGCAGCGTAATTGCGCGTCTCGTCCACGACATAATGATCACGATGATAGCAGCGTTGTATTTTTGTGTATTTTTTAAAAATATGCCTAAAATATAAGGTCTTGATTAAAAGGACCATAGGATACGTCGGACTTAGTTAAACTTATGCGCAGATTATACAATTATAATCTGTAAATTTTTATATATGGAAAGAATGATTTTGAAGTAACTAAAAGTTTAGTTGGACATACATAAATTTGAAAATAATTTTGTTTGGACTAAATCTAAATAATTATATAAGATGTTCAAATTAGTTACCAGAATATTAAACTTTCTGCAATATTATCATTAACGTTTAGGAGTTCTACATATTTATTTTAATGGTTCAAAATTATTTTCGGATCTCTGTATCTAGTTAAATTTTTAAATACTTCAGCAAAATTGTTTTTTCCATGTATATTAAATATTACTCACTAATGATTATTAGACAGTAATAACAGTATTATTATTTTGCATTTGGTTTCGGAAAAACGTAAGAGAAATTGATTGTTCATGTAATCTGAGAAACAATTATTCCGAGAGAAATCTTCTATATCACATTAAAAAGAATTCAGGGTTGGAAAAACCCGAGCTTTTTTTAAAAAAGCTCAGTCCATTGGTTTTTTAAAGGTTTTATTGGAATTTTTTTAGGAGGTTTTTTTGTGTGGAGTTTTTTTTACAACATTGATTATTTTTTAATATTTTTTCACATAATATTTAGTTTCCGTTGTATTTATCATTATTTAATTACATATTCAAATCAAATTAATTATAAAATGAATTTTTCGAATAAAAGAAAACTACTTCTGTAATGAAAATAAAGAAAGAAATGATGATGTTATATATATTATATATAATATCATCATTTTTTTCTTTAATATTATATATATAAAATAATAAAAAGTATTCGGGTAGAACAAAAAAATCAGCTTAAAAGTGATGAATGTATAGTAATTATATAAATATTAAATGAATATTTAAATATAATTTAGATTTAATTTCAAGTAAATTCATGGAAAATGGACTTATAAAAAAAATATGCATGAAAATAGAATATACCTTTAAATAAAATTATATTGTAGTTTTAAATATTATATATATGTTAAAATGATATGATATATTAAAATTATATCAGTCGAATTAGTTCAGTATATCTATATTCATTAAATATTTATAAATTTCGTTCCTTTTATGTGTTTCTGATGAAAAAGTTTATTTTTCTTATATCCCAATGAACCTTTAAAAAACCCACAAATTTCGGGTTTTTTAAGCGAGTAAAACTCCAGGGATTTTTTGGAGGCGGGTGGGGGGGGGGGGGGAAATAATGCCCAGATTTTTTTTTAATTAGTTATTTTAGTGGTTCCTCGAATCTAGTTTTTGCGAAGTTTCGGCGAACCGCAAAAAGAAACTATCGTAGACAGATATAGTGCGATGTGCACAAAGAAACAAAGGGTTTGTCAATTTTCGTCTTTATTCCTGAGGGAAAGGCTTGGACTTGTAGGAGCGAAAGTAGCAAGAGAGAAGGGAAGAAGAAAAGGAAGTTGGCGGAGAAGAAACACGGAACTGTAGCGCAATGAGTCTTTGGAGACTCGTGCCAGGTAAACGTCTAGGGTCTGTCGAAGCTCCGAAGCGAAAAGAGACACTCGGTGGGAAGAATCGAGGTTTTATATATAGGTACATGGCGATTTATCTCTCTAACGGCCGATTGACAAGAATTCTCGTTATCGTGAACAAACCGTTTTGGTGAGAGCCTATCGAAAGCTGTAGACTGGACAGTTGGACGATATTTGTTAGCTTTTAATAATCTGATATTATATCGTTATATATACACATTCTCGTATATTACACATTTCTAATTAGCTACAAGAATGCGCTTAACTTGATACTTAATAATTACTCCTTGTCACATTTTTTAATGCGTGAATGTCATCAATGCAATGATTATTAGATATAAGTAGCGCACTATCAGTATTATAGCTTTTTCTAATCTAAATATATTTTTAATGTCAACAAATATTTTTTTCTAAACATAATCGTATACTATTAATTGTTAGCTTTACGTTATATTAATATGTCATAATTTATTTTATTCACAATATACTTTATACATACATGTAATTCTTACAAAGATTCATGTTTAATAATAATTAATAGCAGAGTTTCTATTCTATGCTAAATGTAGGAAACATTTAATGATACGTAAGTAATAGCAAACAATAAGTATCACATAACGCTCGTGGTTGGCATTATGACTTTAATGCCAAGATGAGTAAAGATTAACAGAACTTACGAATTCGTATCGCGCTCGCAGACGTAATGCTGTTGGCTAGTAGCCGAAGTTACCGTTGCTAACCCCCGACGAAGTACAGGAGTCTCATTTACAATTCAGTAAGCTTTGTAATATTCGTATACGGCATAATGGATTCAGCTCGAAGTAGTCGTGCTATCGTTACCGAGAGCGTGTCATGCACACGCCTACTAAAATTAACACACAGGTACTTATAATTTATATCGCATGGATTGCAATTGCAGATGGAGGCATAATATACGGCTAATATCTTTACAAGACAATCTTCGATATTTATGCACTTCAGTTTTATCCACTACTAATATATATTCTCAGTTACGTTATGGTACATAAGTTTAAGACGAATATTGTCATAATCGGTCGCGTCTCCAACTTTCCGCGCGCATGAACAAAAAGTTTTTTTTTCTTAAGACAACTTCTGAAACTTTTAAATGACTTTTCGCGGTTCTTCTCGTTTCACGTTAAATTACCCATGATTTCAGAGATGTTTGCGCGCATAAATTTCCCCTGGTTGACTTGGCAAACCATGCGCGTAGACGTAATTTGGAATGTAGCAGTTTCCACATTATGAATCTCAAAACAGTAACGAAATAATGATAAGAATAACATGTCATTCCATGAATGCAATAATAGTTTAAGAAAATGTATCTTTTATTATTTTTCATCAAGTTACTATCTTCTTTTATGAAAAATGCGAAATACTTGATGTAAATATTTTGAATAGATAATACACGGTTTAAAGATCGAGAACTTTCAACTGTTTAAGATCGATTAATCAATATTTTGTTCAAGAAAATAATCAGTTTTTATAACATAATTTTCTAGTTTACATAATTTTCATAGAACTATATTAATACATAATTTTTTTAAATTGTTTTTTTCATGAAAATTATATGTATAATCGTGATATATCATATACATATTTTGTTATTTATATTATAATTTGATGAAAGCAAATTTTGATTAGATACATTTTTTTGATACTAATAACGATAATGAGGAATGCAATTATTTTTCCAATTTGTTCCAATTTTAAAAAGTTTAATATACAAATCTTAATTGGAACTTTAACTATCAAGCTCTTTATATTGCAAGCTGCAAGTGAGAAAGTTGTGTAGTTGTAGAAAGTGCTATAATCATAATAGTCTCCTGTCGGAGAAAAATATTCAAGCTGAGATATTCGCGAGATTTTTGCGAGCGTGTCAGACGAAACACGCGGCGAGTGCGCGCAAGTGGAACCAAGAGGATTGTAAAGAGACGAGTACGAGACTGAGAGAAAAAAAAGAAAGATTTCGTGTATAATTTTAGCGACGTGCGTAAACGTAAAGAGATGGCATATGCTGAGAGGGTGAAGATGGTTTAATAATATACACACCGTCCAGCTGGCGCGAATACGATAATAAACGGTGCGACATATATGAGTGCGAGGGCTGATATAACGCGAAGTGGATTGATGTAATTATTATCATTACAATCGTTGAGGGAAGTAAAAGAAGGATGCGATTCTTTCCCGGTTTAAATAAGGATATAGAATGCAATGAATTCAAGGGGATAATTCTCGTAAAAAACGTTTCTAATCCAGTAGCCAAAGTTAATTTGCCATATTTCATATAAATTAGTTATTCGAGATATAAGCAGATAATTTGATGAACGAACACTCACTTTCCAAGAGAAATTTTAAAGCGTTATTATTTAACACTAGAACCGCGGGTTTAAATTAACCCAATCGTGATTCAAGGTAAATCATACTTTTTACGAGGAGGGCTTGTCATCATAAAAGTAAAATTACTTGTAATTAATTATGATTATTTATGAAAAGTCATAAAAAAAAATCTAAAGCTCCAAATCGTGCAAATCCAAATTAACTAGAAGACAAAAACTATCAAATGGGTCAAAAACAGCTCATTCGCGATTAATCAGATATCAAGATTAAAATTTATGTTTAATATTTATATCACCGTCAAGTACTTGATCTGTCTGCACGAATCGTGAGATTTTTTCGTGTGCAATGTTACATATTACATATTACTCATCAATCTCCGAAGAGGATTTGCAGAGCATACCTTCTTGCTCTTTCCGAGACACTGCGCGACGTTCGCGTGCAAATGTCTCAGCGACATAACGCCTGTGCCAGAATATTTCGTCGCGTGTTAAGGCTCTTGCATATGTGTGTGCGTGTCCTGCAAAAATATTCCGCGCGCAAGACTTCAGTCCTCGGTACTTTATTGCCTCGCTGCGGTTCGTCCTAAGAATACAGTAGACGAAAGCTGCGCACCGCGAAATTGCTCAAAACTCGCGGCGGCGAGAGAAACGCGCGGCATTACTGCGGAATAATATGTATCCTAGCCCGATTCTTTATCGTCGCAAAAATTCGTCGTTCGCATCCGAGTTCGTTATGCCGTGATGCTTGCAGAGATACAGAGTTATATAATTCCGTGAAAAGAATGGAGGGTGCAGGAAGTTATCGAATACAAAATGAATATTGATAATACGAAGGTGTTAACATCTCATGATATGAGTTGTTTTAAATTAAAATAACAAATATATGAAGTTATGAATTAAAAGCAGTTGTAAAAAAGAACTCTTCGAGAAATAAACTTCAGAGTAAATTGATAACAAAATCTCCTCTTCACCAATGCGACTGTCGATGCATTTCAGTTCCAGAGTGTTAATTTGAGATTAAATTGCAAATTCTCTATATAAAAATTAAATATTAGTTATATTAAATATTCGAATATTACGAAAATATTGATAAAAATTAAAAATTATAATTGAAGGAAAAGTGCAATAGAAATAAAATTGTAAACATTTTGTGTGAATTATGATACAAAATAAATCTTTATATATAAAATTACTTTTGTTACATGAATATTCTTGTTTGCCGAAATATTGTAGAATAATATTATTTGCGATGTGTGCTTGTGATTCTCTCGTTAGGGAATATATCAGCGTTGTTGGGTGCCGTTGAATTTCAAGACAAGGCAATGTCGAAGAGATTCTAACGCCGAGTATGCAGTAGGGTGCAGATTTCTTTTTTGCTGTGGAATAACTGCGAGGGAAATGTCGTGGTTGCTGCGGCAAAGCAACCTCGACCCTAACGTTATCAAAATTCCAACTGTCTCTCCTTTCTCTTTTGTACTCACCCCCTATATACTCTCATATTCTCCCTTTCTCTCTCGTATCTGCTGATACTCTGCTACGAAACGTCCGTACGAGCATTTCCCATGGCACTCCACAAATAGAAAGGCTGGGCGAGGGAGAGACTTTGTGCATAATTCGGCAAGAAATCCCATGAGACAGAGGAAACCGTTCGCGAGTAACGCGAGGTTTTCTTACCCTGCATGCGCTTTAATTAATCCCCTTTCAATTAAACGCCACGCCCTTCTTCATACTGTGACAAAGTCCCAAAGGCACGAAAGCTAACGCCTGGATCTGCAGTTAACACCTTCCTAAGGACGTGTAGATTCGAACAATCATGTCTGATTACCGGTCGTCTTTTGTTTAACAACGAGTCGAGCCAGTCTGACGTGGTTGAGAAGCGTAATATTACTTACGAGATAATTATTGCTTAATTGTGTAATTAAATAATTCAAAAAGTTGAATATCAAAGAATATTTTAAAGAAACATAAGTTTATATAGATCGTATCGGAGAGATTATATAATATTTAATATAACGAAATTTTATCTTTTTATTTCTATTGTTATTTGTACATTATAGTTAATATTAACAATCCAATGCAATTTCTTCTATATTCGATGCATTTGCAGAATTTAAGATATTAAGTAATTTAGAGAATTAATCTATTGCAGTAATATATTAATATTACTGATAAAGTTTTAGAGAGCTATATAGTCGTGAACGTATTAATTGTCAGCAGTAGATATATTGTACTTGTATAGAACAAACGTACTGCTACGCTTGCTTCGCGTTATTACGGGTGATATCAAGAGAACTTACAATCTCGCCGTATGAGAAGAGACTCCTGTGAGTATAATACTCGCGATACTTATCGTACTTATTGTACTTGAAA
Source organism: Acromyrmex echinatior (assembly GCF_000204515.1). Next base: position 47,187 of record NW_011626564.1, read on the forward strand.
ATCGGTGGTTGTGCAACGTAGAATGAAATTCATTCTGCATAAACTCATACACGGAGAATAGACATCGTTTTCTTCAAAATTGGAACTAAATATTTCATAGCGATGAATATTTTTGTTTGCAAATTTTTAATTTCTTTTGGAATTAAGTATAAAAAATTAAATAATAAAAATTCGGAATCTGATTGATATTATATATTTGAAATCGATATTTTTTCGAAAAAAACTTAATTAGATAAAAAAATATAATAAAATTTTGTATTTTATTTCAAATATACTTTATTTTAAAAGTTCTTGATTGATATATTTTTTTAATTAAAAGGTTAATATTGAAAATTATAAATTTGCGAAAAAATGTAATATTGAATTTTAATTATAACAATATTTAGTTTGTATAGAAGATTCTATAGAAAAAGTTGGAGAAGGCGTCGATAATTCTGGGACGATGTAGGCAGTTTTCCATGTCATAACGCGCAAATGTTTTCACTATAAGTACAGCGTATCAAGTGTATGTTAAACTTACTATGTCATGTCTTAATTATGGATTCTTGGAGTTAACTATGGTTTAGCGAAAACTTTATGGAAGGCAATTATTAGTCTTAACTTCTCAATTTTCGACATTGAATTTCTTGGCAATTAGGTGTTGAATTAAATTTGTGTTTAACTTAAATACACTTGAAATTAACTAAAGAATGGAGTTAAACGTTAACACATTATTTTAAAAAAACTCGAATTACTTGTAGAACAATAATTATTTCTCGTAGTTGTTCTTTGTATAGTTATTCTTGGAATAAAAAAGGTTTCAGTAGATGTGGAATATTATATAGATTCCACATGTGAAATATTTTACATATTTCACATATATCGAATGTATGTTCTATATTCTTGACTATAATGAATTTGAACTCTACATATTTGACAATTCTCTACATTTCATATATCGACATTCATCAATTAGTGTATAAACGCACAAATATTTATTCAAATATTACGGTTTAATAGTCATAAAATCAAATTAATTAATATTTGCTCGCGAATTTGTTATTGTGAAGCAACGAGTGTGATAATTTTGACAAATTTTGATAAAATTAAAGTATTTTTAATTATTTTTTAAACGGATCGCCCGTATGTAATATTGGTGAAAAATCATTAAGTGGTTGTTAAACGAAAATATGTTTTTCGGAAAAGTTATCAAATGAGAAAATATTGATCCGTCTTGGAGGAATGAAGGAGGCTCGAAACTTTTCATATTTCACAAGTTTTCCCGCGAAATATATTCTGAAAATGATTTGAATTTATGTCGAATTTGTATAAGAAAATAATTCGTACGTGTCATTATAATCATGACTTTCATTTGACAGAAGTAATAATAAATGGTACATATCTATTGTTTATATATGTGTGTGTGTGTAATCGAACTTAGCGTTAATTAGTAATATTTATCGCCTTCTTGTGAAATTCCGTTAATAAGTTCTGGATCGCATTCATGTATTAGAAACTATTTTGTCGATACTCGATAGTGCGAAGAACGATGGGAACAGTTAGTCCCCTGAGAGTACCTGCAATATAGAGAAATGGAATCCGAGCGGATAGTCACTGAGGCAGAAGTAACTACACATGACTTAACAATTACTGGAATAAACCATGATATTTGTGAACGTCAATGTACATGTAGGAACTTTTGTAAACATCGCGTCATAAAGGCAATAATTTCTCGATCGCTGCGAATCTCATGTAATTTTATTTGTTACGATGATCGCATTAATTATTCTGAATATAAATTACTCTAGAATATAAATAGTTATATAAGTATCTATTTATATTCTACATTACGAAACAAGAAAAGACTAGAGTTTAACATTCAAGAAAATTATACTTGTTACAATTTATTTTATGATTACGTCACAAATCGATTAATAGATATTAATCGTGATGCTTTTAATCAGTGATAGTAGAGAGAACGAGCAGATGTATCTTCTCAGCTCTTGTCGCGCGAAGGGTAGATTTCAAGTAAATTATCTATCCCTACGGTGTCGTGATATAAGTCCGCATATTCCTCGTGTAATTATTAGCTCTTTACGGAGTCAGGCGTGTTTCGCACGTATTTCGCCATGTTTTCTTTAGGACTAATACCGTCTATATGTTTATATTAGAAAGAATCATGTTGAATGCTCCCCTATATGATCTCCTATAGAAATATCACCATTGATATGGTATCACCCCTAGTATATACCAAAATTCAATGCTGACTAATTGCTCACTTATAGTCGCGTTCAGTGACTTAATTGCTCTACCGGGGAATCTTTGAGATGTCGGGTTTGCGAAGTGCCGTAATGGTTGAATGTAGAAAATTTAGGCAGTTACAAACAAACTATATAATGTACGCAGCCACTGTATGGTTGCTCCGAGACTAGTAGTTCGATCGCTCCCCAGTTGAGGGCATGAATCCACAACTGGAAATTTTGCTCATGCAGAGTAATTGGACACACACAGTTATGTGAGGGAGAATCAACCAATGCAAATTGGAATCAAATACTTTCACTCTCTCTTTCTCTCTCTCTCTCTCTCTCTCCGCTATTTTTCAATGATATAAAGTTTATTAGTTTATAAATCGTATGTACACATCGTGTAGGATTTTTTATTATTTTTGACACAATAATATTGTGTCAAAAATAGTAAAAAAAAAAACGGTTTTAATATTCTTTTTTAAAGCGATTGTAACGAAAAATTTGCAGAATTTTTTTACTTAATTTTTTATATCGCATTTTTGCTCGCGTATCTTTATGTTTCGATTTTTTGTCGATAAATAGCAAAGAAAATGAAATGTATGTTTAGCTTACGAGTTCTTAGATGTCCGATAAATGCGGGATCCTGAGATGAGTTAATGTTTGTTTCAGTTTATTTAGCTGTTTTAGTCTATGTCGACAGTAGAACAGACAAGAGCGTTGTGTGCAACGCGTGGGGTGAGCATTCGTTAATAACAGCGCCCACTTTCACGGATGCCAGTGTCCACTAAGCGACTCTCTCATCGACCGCTCTTTAATAGCCCGCAGATATGTGTTCCACGTACATCGCTATAGTCAGATGCGAAGTAATTAAATGGACTTGAGCGCATTTACGGAGTAATTAAGACTACAAGAGAATATTTTCTGCAAATCGCGGACGGAGTGTATCGGAAAGTATTGATTCTTTGACGTATCGCGCGGCATCGACGGAGTAATAAAATTAATTCGGGCCCCTCGACACGATTAACTACCAATTAATTTTAACGCAACACCTGCATCTATTTGTGCAATTATTTTACGTAATGGGCACGCTTCCTTCTTTATGCGCGGTAATAGCGCTTCCGAGTGAAGCACGGAGGCAATTAAATCCGGTTAACAAACTAACAATTAAACAGTGCTCTACATTTACATATACGTACCATTGAATGCCGTTTCAGCTTCTATTTGTTATTCTGGAACATATAATGAGACTTGGTGTGCGATGCTTTACACGCGTCCGCGCTCGTCCTCGAACTGGGTTATAAATTTGTTTTCCAGATGTTTCTTGCGTCCAAACATAGATGCACGGGATACATTGCGCAGCTACCCTGCAAACGGGAGATGTTGATTTATATATGCTTTTTATTTACATTTATTGTATATTATATTTCTATTTATTGTTTTATAAGCTATAATATTTTGAATTATGTGCACGTGTGTATACAAAATTCATATTATTAAACTGAATTATGTAATAAGTTGTCGTAACAATGTTACGAAATAATATAATTTATGTATGATGAAGTTTGAGAATATTGAACTCGAAAATATTGATTTTGGTTACAAAATGTATTCAATCTCTCTCGGTTGTAGTTTAAACTAAATTATTAATTTACAATTTAATTTTATCTCTAACAGTTATTTATGTCAAAAAAAAACCTATAATTTTTTTTTATACATATTAATAACAAAACGTATTTTTAGTATTTTTAGTAATTTTTCAGATATTTTAGTAGAATTCGATATTAAAATTAAAAATCCAGATATCCTTATTTTAAAAAAATGTATTGCTTATCTATGTGTATATGAATTTATAAATGTTTTTATTAAATAGATACGAATAAAGATTAGACTAACTTCTTATTTTTCACATGAAATGGCTGATTGAATCAAAGTTTATACGTTCAGATACAGCCGTTCAAAATTCATTAATCGGGTTTGCTCGTATGGATCCACGCACAAGCAGGAAAAACACTTCCTACTGTGCATCTATGTCTGGTATCAATTACGCAAGAAATTATTGGAGACATGGTCCACGATCCATTTGACCAAGAGAACGTTTCACGGCCGAGATCCAACAGATGCGCCGCCGCGCATCAAAGCTCGCCGTTCTCGTTTGGTCTGCTGCGCAATACGACTGCGGAATAATTCAGATCCTGTCAAAAAAATCCGACGGATGTGAACTAATGTGAGAGCCGACACTGCCGTAATATACCAATTATTACACCAGACACAACAACTATCAATGTGACTAAATAAAAAACGTTAACAAATTCGCAAAATTATCGGATAATATTATTTCGATATATACATTTTTATTTACATATAAAATGTTTACCTGTGTAATATAAATTTATTTAAAGAAATATGCGATATTTTATTTCTAAACGTTTTTAAACGTTTTTGTTTTTTTTTATAAAAAGTATTATGGATTAATATGTTACGCACGTTATATTTGTTTATTAGAATATTATATCTTTGCTTTATTGTACAATCCGTCACGTTGAAAGAGTTCACGGCAGATGATGTATGTACTTGAGTTTACGCTTATCTCTTGCAGCCACTTGTAAAATACTCGCAGGTGACACGTGATAACGGATGTGACTTCGTTCTTTCGGTCTTACATATCTATCGTGAGGTCGTGCAAAAAGATGTTAGATTAAAAGAAACGACGGTGGCAGCTGCAAAGAATCGATCGTGGGAGGGATTGTGTCGGACGCTCGATCGTCTTGGGAATAATTCATACGTCCCTTGTGAAATTTTTGAAGGAAACATTACGTGCCCCCGGTCTCGGGCCGTCTCACCCTCTTTGCAGGCGGGTAATTGATTTTCCTTGCTGCCTAACACTCACGATTCAATGCGAACTTTTTACACTTCACCACAGCTTTTGGCATCGATCCGGACACGCTTCGCGAGTCAGACAGTTTAAAGTAGCCAGCAATATTCATTCGACTTTGCCTAAAAAAAAAAGAAAGAGGGAGAAGCATTTATTGCCATGCTAAAGCAAACCTTTTAAGATCGGATACTAAAAAAATATATGTAAGATTAAAAAAAAATTTTTAGTTATTTAAAATACCTGCACTGAAAGAAAAGATGTGACATAGCTGCTGCAGCTAATTAAAAATGTTATGCCATATTTTATCATCTAAATTGTTGCAGCAGCTAATATTTTCTTTCATTGTGTTATATTTTATTTATTTAAATATATATTCGTAATCTAGCGTAAATAGTTTCTGTATAGTTTCGATGTTTTTTGTAAAATGAAAAATTTTAAGCTTTTTATTGTTCAGTTTATCTTAAAAAATAATGGACGAATATAATATTTTTCTTCTTTTTCGCTCTGTGCTTAAAACAAGAAAAGATATTAATCCACGTTTAGCAGCGGAGTGATTTAAAGAGTTAACTTTGAAACTGCTGGAAAGTGGAGAAAGAGATTGAGGAAGAGAGTATGATGAGGCTGACAATTCTAGGACGATAAAAACCTCGTGTTAGATGGAAAGAAATAATTTAAAAAATTAGAAGAATTAAGGGGAGAGGTCTTTCTCGTGATCTTTCTCCATGCCACTCTAGGCGGATAGACTTGTGGATATTCTCGTGAGTGAAGTTACGCAGGATTCGTCCGGAGGTAGATGATAAAGTATGCAAATACGCGCGAAACGGGCGAAGGGCGGATGGGGGACAAAGATGAAAGCTGGGAAATAGCGGGTGGTGTAAATCCAATTTACGCGACATCGGGGGTTACAGCGTTTCATTCATTAGCCCTTATTAGGCTGCATTATGCAAAAATGAGTCAACTCGCGCAACCAGCCGGAAATTAGGATCGTAACCCTTTTCTCCCTGACGAGAGGCCTCTTCGTTGCCGGGGCGCTCGTGCGCGGATATGAACGGCGAGCCGATGGGATTATTGTTCCCCGAAGTGTACTTGACGTAGAACGTCGCTAGAATTTTTCATGGCTCGTATGGTCAATGGAGATTTTCCTTAGTCTTGTTATGAATATATAATTTATTTGTAATTTATTTATAATTGCGTGTTGCGAGGATATATCATTAAATTTATTGTGCATAGTTACGTTCTAATTTCCGAAGAAATAATTAATAATGAAATTAAGTGATTAACAGTTGATAAATATAGAAAATAAAGTACAATATATGTAAATAGCTATTAATCATCATTGACATCTATTCATTATAAATGAACACCATATGATTGATGTATATTAAATGTTTATATAATATTCTTGAAAATGCTTAGAAGCTTAATATTCTGCTGAAAATTATTGATTACAGTAGAATTGAATTTTGATCAATTACGGATTTCGTATTCGGATACAATAAATACACATTTTCGTGCATTCACAATATAAATAATACGTTAATTGTTTCAACTTTTATTTCTACGGCACAAGGGGTACATGTCCACTCGATAAAATTGTTTATTCAAAGATACATCAAAACATATAAATTCTGCAGTTCAAGTGCAATCCATGTTTGTCCATGTGTTCTGAAAAAATTTATACGGAACGAGTTCAATTGTGATCACCTATATGTATGAGGGCGATTTGAAATCAATCGAATAACTCGATATTATCAGTCATACAGAATATCTCGACGATTCGATGTAACTTCATTCAAAGCGAAGTTGTTCTTGCATGCAATGAAATGCAAATGTCTCTGTTTTGCACAGGATCATCACGTAGCTGATGTCCATCAATGTATAGTCTGAAGTGTTTCATCATTAAAGATAAATTTGCATACCTTTGTCAAGTATAATAAATCTCCGTCACAAGTTTCTTACCTCGATTAATTATATTTATTTATTTTTTATTTGTACAGCACAAATCGCAAGTTTTCATTACTGCATTATAATAACGCATTTGCAAAGAGCATAAATACAATATATATATCCAACTCGCCGATATTAAGAGTATCTTGTTGTGAAAGATTCACGCACTGACGTTGCATAGGCGTGTTTTATTTCGCGATTTCTGGCGTCGGCGCCATTTAACATCAACGGGAAAGCACCATCCATCAGGATATAACCAAGGTATCTCCGCAAAGTCAATTGTTGTGTTTTGCAAAACGCATTAACCGCGAATTCCGATCGATAGTCGCTCGTTACAATACCGATGACATTGCATTCGTATGCAAACGTAACGTTTTTTGTTTCCGTTGCAAAAGACTGCATGTTCAACAATACACATAGAAAACTTCTGCACTAATCTAGATCTATTACGACTCGGAAAATTAAGAGGACATAATGTTTCGAATATTGTGAATATGAAAAAATTATACACTTAACTTAACGATTGTAAATAGAATGGTAAAAAATGTATATAACAAGTATCGTGTTACATTAATTATGAAAATCATATTTGAATGATGTAGTCTTAAGTTAATATTGAGGTATGAGGTACTGATTTTATTGGTACTATTTATTTCTCTAAAAATATCTTTATTACGAATACAAAAAAACAGAATAAATAATTCGTTAAGATAAATAAACAAATAAAATTAATTTGTTAATAATTTGCAAGATAAATGTACACAATTTTATTTATTTGAAAACATCAAGGAAAAATTTTAGACCTTTGTCCAAAGAATATATGTTTGTCATATATGATAAATTAAGTCTAAAATAAATTTAAAATTAAAACGAAAAATAATCGTATATGCTACATTTAAATAGACCAAAATAAAGAAGCTTATATCACGCAATACTACGCGTTTTCCAAAAAATTTATGCCGCAATCGGATTTCAAATTTAAGCCCTAAGATTCGTCAGATCATTTTGTATTCTACAGATCATTTTGTTAGGATGTTGTAAAGATTAGATTTGTGCTATCCAAGTTTCCGCCGCCTTTTCGCTAAGACTTCATTACACGTTTTTTCTGCTTTCTCGCACTTCGTTCTCGTTTTCGAATGCATCCTTCTTGCCGCTTTGGCTCGTTTGCCTTGCAGCCAATGACCTGCAGGAAAGTAATTAAAGTAAACATGCTTTCCGCACACGCCGCCAAAGAAACGCGCCTGCGGTAAACGTGCTTCTTTCATTTCGCATCCGATCGATACATCCCGCTACTATCCGTTGGCGTCGAAATTCGTGTTTGACTCTTTAAGTAAGAGGTTGTTCCTCGAAGGTATTTGGAGAAAGGAATCGTTTTGCTATACTATGTTGTTTTGCCAGCCACTTCATTGCCTTTACAATCTCGAAAGAGGGGCTGTCAGAATACGATGCCGGGATACGACGTTCAATGCTAAAGGAACGATAGTAATGCACCTAGCAACCGCGTTCTTGTCGGACGGAAGTTCATTTAATTAAGAAGGGACAGCCGTGCCTTGTCTAGGGTAGAAACAGCTGTTATTGTATGAATAATTTCTTCGTTATGACAGTTTAATATTCGTATATTCTTGTCGGACACGTTTTTGTGAAAGCATTCAAAACATCGATCAAACTTGGTTGACAACTGAAAGAGTGAATTCTATCGAAATATTGATCTATCACATAAATCATTATGACATAATGATCCTGAATAAAATAGAAAAAACTATATTCACGATGAATAATATTTGAAGACGAACGTATCTCACTCTAATATTATATTTTCTTTTTTTTTCTTCACCCCTCGGTATATACGCTCAATCAAAGATGAATAAAGAAGCTCTGAAATAAATTTTATCTGAAAGCATATTACGGATTATTCGTGCGTCCAATATCGATGAGATGAAAACAAATGTTGATGTAAAAGAAATAAAAAGACAGTAATTCGTTTTGCTTTATGTGTAAGTTTGCTCGACATCACAAGTCATTTTCGTGTGCTTTTCACAAACGAATCATGTTAGATATATTTAATATATGTGATGATAGTGTAAGAATATAAATAAGACTATATACAATTAGTCAGTTCTTTTTCGAATTTGTCTGAATTCTGTTTCAATTAATTATCAACATAACAATCAAGATATATTATATTTAAGTTGGAAGTTAATACACGTAACGTAATGTTCTCTTATTTTCGTTAAATAAATACAACTGTATTTTTACGGTCGGAGGTCGATAGGTAAAAAAACAGAGTTATAAGGGTAGTACTTATATATTTCCGTAGAGAAATAAATAATTGGAAATGCAGCTTTTGAAATATGGATACAGTGATGTAAAATTTATCGTTATTTCCTTTCCACATGAAATGGAATAGATTTTTGATCACTCCAGATGACGCTCCGTTTTCTTCGAGTACGTCCTAGCCCGTTTATTAGTATGTTCTTCTGGGCAAGCACGAGCAAGCGGGAATGATTTAACGGCCTGGCCGTAAAAACATACGGTTTACATAAGTACGTCGTTGTCATTCGCGCCGGGGTGGAGGCGCAGAATCTTTTTAGATCTCTCCGGGGCTGCTCTCTCGGTTACAAGTGGCCTCTCGTTAAGGTTTCTTGTTAACGCTGAACGAGATAGAAATCTCAGGATATGGGCGCGTATGTGAGGGTAATCTTCGTTGAAGCGAGCTAAACTACGGAATGTAATTTGTATACCAAGCGCTTAACCCGTCGCGATATAAATTTAACAAACAGCCGTTTGTTTGTAGCAAATTTTGTTTCATTGGCGTTTTATTTTTATATTACTTTATCTCCTACCTTATAGAAGAAATTATGCTTTCCTACCGTGAGATTATGTTTATTTTGTTAATGGCATGTACATATAACTGCAGAAGCGTCATTGATGAACTAAAGCAGCACGAAACATATCGTGTCTTGTTAATCTTGAAAATACAAAAATACAAAGAAACACAAAATTAAAAATTATTAATATAAGAATATCAACGATAATTAAAAATCGAAAGTTATATTTTTTAATTTATTATAAATCGAATTCATTATTATTGTTAACATTATTATATTCTTTTTAATTAATTTTTTGTATCGTGACTGTAGAGTCAAAAAATCTTACAAACTATCTATAGTTAGTATGCTATTAGAGAAAAAGTCTAAATGGAGATCTGATGTATTCCAAAAATATCCTTTTCCTGCGCGAACCTTTTGTCTTTGTGTCTAGTGACACATGAGACATATCTTTAAGAATCTTTTTCTGAGTTGCGTCTTTATATCTAACAGCTCTTTTAATGAAGGATTGAGCCTATGGATGACAAAAAGCTGTATTAAATTACGTATTAATTACCGGCAGCACATGAATTTTAACTTATCCTTCAGCAATAAGGATTTCTCTTCGAGAACAATAAACTTTTATTACTCCGAATTATATAAAAATCTGAAAATATTCTAATACTTGTCAAAGCTGAAATAACGAGTTTTTACTATCATAGAAGTCGGATTGTATTTTACTTTTCACTATTTTACAGATTTAAATTTACCTATCACAATTTCTGCTCAAAATATCGATGATGCTTTTAAAAACCCCAACCGGTGAAGAATTAATACTGCTGTACATACTTTATTTAAGAATAACTATTGGTCAGACGTCGTGAAAAAAAATGTAACGGTCGAATATCTCTCAAGCTCTTCGAAATATTAAAATATCCCTTTAGAATTTCGCGTTTTTTTTTTTTGTAAAAATGCGAACGTACTTGCGTGCATGCTTGTCCTCTGTAGCAATAAAATCACTAAACCGATTAAAATGAACATGCATGTTTAAAGTGATGGGAGAGAATCTATATTTTTTTAATCTCTTTAAATTAATAAAAATTCTGAAATATCCATTTTTTGATATGTTTAATATTTTAAAAGATAATTTTTTAAAATTTTTATTTCCATTCGATTCAAAATAACAGTTTAAATTTGTTACAAAATCTGTTTCTATGTGTTCATACTTTTGAAGATTTGATTTTAAATAATTAGTTTACTCTGCGCAAGATAATATCTTTTTCTGTATAAATAATTATACGTGTATATGTTTAGTTTTCAAATTTGTTACATACTTTATTTATGCGTATGCTAAATTTGTTTGGCTTGTATAAATTTAACGATGAACGTTACGTGTGCAATAACATCATAAAAAATGATTAGCGTGTTCACGAGTATACCGAGAGTTAGAAGGATATCCGATCGTAAACTCGTAACAAAAAGCGGCGCCGGAGCGCGTTGAAGCGATTTAAAAAGTTATTGGGTAACCTGCCAAAAACTATACTTTTGCGATCTGCACAACACATATTTTTTACGTTACAAGTCTTTGCACTTTGTGACATTATGTCACTTATGAATCTAGACAAATTTCTGGAAAGTTACATCCGACGCGTATACAGTTGCCAACACATTTCTTAAATCGTTGTTTATATATATCTTTTATTCCTACATTTTTTATTATCTCTATATACTTCTAATATATTCTATTTTATTACAAGACAGTTGCATGTAGATTTAACTTTTACTTCACAATATATGCAATGTGTATCTTTTCGTATTTTCGCGCAAGTGGCTTTTAATATATGTGTGTCAATAATACTGCAATTCTTTTTAAGAATTTTTCGAGAATTTTCTCCAAGAATTAAAATACACAATGTTATTAATTACATTGTAAAGATCACCGTGTTCCTGATTTATATGTCCAGTGATTATTCAGGCGCCAAGAGGGCAATAAGATACACGACCCTTCGACGCACATTTGTCTACACTTAAGATTACTACAAATCAGTTCCCGACCTCGTCAATAGTGCCTAAAAATATCGACTGTCCCTTGTAGCTATAGCAAAGTGCTCACACACGTTGAGCATCGTCTTTACGTTCCGGCATAAATACGTCGACAGGATTTGTGAGAGCACGTTTTTAGACAGACCGAGTGTTCTCGGGGCGCGGTCGTATTCTTCCTTATTTCTCCTTACACAAGGAATTTGGGGTTGAAATAATTGACACGGCAACATTGAGAAAACACTTGAACGACACGACCACGGACGAGTTTTTTTTTCTTTACGACTTTGCACCCATGTACAAATCAATTTGCGCTCTCGTTAACATAATTGCTAAATCAACAGCTTTGCAGCTGCTGTAAATTTTATCGATCATTAAGACGGATGAAAAATTAAAAATGAAATTGATAGTCTGGTGATATAGTGTGAAGTACGTTTTGAAGTGTAGGCATTAAATAATTATTTTTCTCTTTTAATATTTATCTAACCACTTCCTGAATAAAGCTAACATTAATATAACGATGTTTATTTAACAACAGCTTAACGATATATTGTTGTTTAATTTGTCTAAATTAAAATTTAACGGATTCTCTTATTTATAGTTGTTCTGTGAATATTTTAGAAATAATACTATTTTATTATAATCGGAAACTTGAGTGTCAACGGTTCAAGTCACACAAATTTATTAATAATTTATATGGTTCTTTTTATTTTCTTAAAAAAAGAATGAATTATTAATGACACCTTTCTATTCTTCTTTGCATCTTTAGAATTTATCTTATTGTTAATGCATTGTCTAGATAAAAAATCGCGGATATTTCTGGTCAGAACTAAAAGCGAATCGTGTTAATTCGTCTATATTAGTAGTCAAGCGTGGTTTAAAAAAGGATCAGCCTGATGACGTATTAAACCACGAATGTTGAGACGCGTGACAATGGTGCTTTGTGGGACGACAAGGAGCCAATTATCTCCGCAATTTCATTGCTGCTATGTATTCTGTGCACGTCATAGCAAAATACTCGGCGTGCAGGTCGCGCGCAATTACGCTCTCGACGCCAACGCGACACGTTTTTGCCGAAAGGTCTCGAGCATGGTCTCCAAGATGGCCACGCAGATACCTTTGGGAATTCGCCGTGGACCTTCCACCTGCTTCCCTAAGCTTTTTGGACCTCTCGACGTGGGCGGTCGTGGACCGATAGAAATAGAGAGCGACAAATCAAGCGCTAATTGCATCCGCAGCCGGTGTTGAACCGAGCAAGTACGACGATTACCTACCGACTTATCGCTCTGTGACGAAGGGAGAATCCCTTTAGAGATTCGATCGACGGGAGACGAACGAAAACTAATACACCAGCTCTCAGGGGATTATATCAGGTGTACAAGACGTTAGTACGCCTCTTGGCGCGCTACGAGCACGTTGGAAATTTCGATCACTCATTAACGAAGGCCCTTTCCTGCCGTAGTGCCGCCTCGGCATACCCGTGCTAATTACACTTTCATAGTTGGGCCTGGGAACGCCTGGCAACGACCGATAGATACCGCACCGCCGCGCCGATTAGCTCCTGGCCGACTTTTCTCGTTGAAGGCGCCGCTACGGTATCGCCGCAGTGCTCTGCTTGGGATCATTAATTATTCCTTTGGATCTTTATTACTGGCGTAACGCATCTTGGCACGAGTTAGTTTAACCGTGAATATACGCATATTACGTACCGTATTTAAGCTAGCTTCGTTGCACATAATTGCGTGCAATGAGATCATGTCGTGTACGTCGCGAATATTTATAGAGATGTTAATGAAACATCGATGCTATACATTCAATACGGTATTATTGATATTCTCATTTTATCCTGAGTATGCTTTATAATCAGTATCTTATCTTCTAAATTTATCAGTTGCCGAAACTTATAGGGAAGTATTAAATAAAAATCGACACATTTTTAAAAAGAGCTACTGAAAACGTGAAAGAACTTTTATATATTATATTATATTTGGCCATGAAGTGTGTACGTTGTTGAAAATTTAATTTGAAAAATTTTAAATGTACAATTTAAAAAATTAAATTTTGCTTTTTTATTACCTTCAAAGAGTGTAATATTTATATTTAAAAGATCAAGGTAATTGATGTGTTTTCGAGTACCTAAATATATTCCTATATAATATTCGAATTTATTTCCAAAATATCGAGGTGATAGCAATTAAACCAGTTACGGTTAACCAGCGTATCCGTTTATATCTGTCAACCTGCTTGAAGATATATATCTCTCCCAATAACATCCTTGTACGAAACTATCCATCATGTATTACGTTGTGGTCCTTGAATCGACTTCCGTTTATGTCATAGTCAGAATACTGATCGAATGATCATCTGAAAACAAAAGATCTGATAGATCGCATCGATTAGATTTTGATCGCATCGATGACATTCGAAGATGCTAACGTTACAAAAGAAATATCGCTTATCTCACGACGAGACAAAGCTAAGTGCGTAAGAAAGATACAGAGCTATATTCACATTTCATTTTTGTCGATAAATGCGCATATTTATTTCTAAGGTTCTGTAGTATGGTAACGTAAATTAAATGGACATTTGTTGATAAAAGTAAAGTATAAATAACTTTAAAGCATAATTTTGTTCGAACTCTTGTAAGTAATAATCAGATGATAAATCCTTGTTTTGAACAAGTGCTATCATTTATTTTTCGATACTTTAATGATCGTGAAGCATCTCTGTAATATGATATTTTATTTGCAAACATACATCCTATGTGTGTACATATAAAGCGATTACGTAGCCTCTCTCATCTACTATTGTACGTTAAATATTTCAATTTTAATTCTGGGTCCAATTAGGATCGAAATACGTTTCGAGTGGAATATCTGCTTATCAAAATCGGATTTAATCGCGCTTTGGGACGATCCATGTCGGTTCAATTGAAAATTGTATAAAATTCAAACTCGCACTGGATACCATATTAAAAGGAGAAAGAGAATTTATTACGTATTTGCTAGATAAAAATCGTTCTCTCTTATCAATTGTGAACGTACGTTCTATTGATGTTAGATATATATACATGCACGACGACAAACATGATAACCACACGATCGTGGAACTCTTGCGCCTCGTTTGCTCATCTCAGATTTCGTTATCTGATAGTTTATTGTTCTTTTATAATGTGGATGCACACTACAGGGTTCAACGAAGGTTCGACCCTTTTGACATTTTACATATTCTTCCATGCTTCGTATTGTTCAGAAATGTTAACGATATAGCAATGGTATTGAAGTATCGACACTCGTGTTTCTTCTTTTTGATCTTCACATTGATACTTCTTTAGAAAATCAATACATTGAGGAAAATGGTTGTACTAACAAAAGGTTTCTGATTGTACTAACAAAAGGTATAAAAAAAAAACGAATTTTAATTTTATATGAAATAGATTTTTGGTTATTATAATTGAATTTCTGGTTATCTCAACCAAAATAATGGATTTAACTATAAATATTTAATTTATACCTTTATCATTGAATTTAAAATTCCAATTAATGCAAGATGTTTTCCAACGTTCTTAAGGAAAAGTACCGTAAATGTAGGTAACTTGGGACAGTGCAGGTAATTTAGGACAATACACAACGTGTATTTATTAAATTTGATCATGGTATCTATATATCTATAAATTATTAAAGAAAGTTTAAATTTTTAATTTTCTTTAGTGACTTATAGATGGATTCCATGATTGAATTTAACATAAGTATATGCTGTCCCAAGTCACCTACAAGTCCCAAATTACCTATTACAAATTATTTGCGGTACCAAAATTAAATATTAAATAATATTAAGTGAAAATCGACTATTAAATGTTCAATATAATTTGTTAAATATTTAAAATATATTAAATTTATTTTTATTGATAAGTGTTACTTTATGTAGTTATCAATATGACTGTTGATATTTTTCTTTCTTTTAAAATTTAGTATTCATTGACATTGCGCCATTATTGTCATGCGTGTAGAATTTACGCGCCGGCGATAGCGCATCGACGCTGTTTTTGAGCTGCTCGTTAACGCGGTGAAATTATTTGCGGGAATCCGGATACGCGCGATTTCCATCTCACTGTATTTGATCACGAATTTATGTCCCGTCACGAGGTTTCACAATATCGAGATGACGGAGCGCGTAATTAGGTTGTTATTATTATTGGCGCTCGTTTCGGATCGGCGCATCGACACAAATATATGTTGAAATATTCTAGTACAACATGCGTGCACATGCTCGTTATGCATCACTATTTATTACCGTTATACATTTTTCATTATTCGACTCGATCTGATAAGCTTCACGTACTTGCTTTTAGAATCTATTAAAAATGTTCGTCACGGCAGCTTTCCGACGGAATCATTTACGAACAGCGCGATACATCGAAGAACTTCTCGCTGGTGTGTGAAGCTCGATGCAAACATGTGTTAATCTTAGACACGCGCGCGTCGCAACTCGCGTGTTCGGAATAAATTATTTCCCCACGTTAATGCACGCAGTCGATTCGTCGCGGACTTTATGGTGATCTTGAATACGCGACCCGCTTTTGCGAGAGGCTCTTCTCTCGGATTCGTTTGAGCGTGATAAACGATTCAAATTGCAAACGAGTTGAACGTATGCAATATGCGCTATCCTCTTTTCTTCGTTTCCTTCCGTGTGTCATACGTGCGGAAAATTCTAATCCGTGTCACGAAGCTTTCACAGCAGTGCTTGTCGCGCTTGGCCTTACAAATTTTACCGATGACATGAAGAAATACACGGTAGCATATAAAATACGAATAATGTGCATACGATATGTGTGCTAGTAAGGTGTGCTTTTAACAGATAAATCGATCGGAAATGAACACGGAACGTTCCTCAAAATAATAAACAAAACTAACGCAATATTATAAAATGCCAGGATTTATGGATGTAAGTGGAAAAAAGATGTTTCTTTTAAATACGTATAACACGCGGATATCGTGCATTGTACGTAACTCACGGTAAAGTTAATGGAAAATATATATGACTCTATAGATATACACACAGAAGCGATAAATCGTGTACTTGACTTAACATTAATATCTGTGATATATGGTTGCGGATTTTTTAATCTCTCGGTCACCATAGAAAGTTTTACGCAATCTTATCGGCAAGCACATAAAACATGAGTGAGAAACAATTCAAGATAATAATTTCCTACTGTTTTAAATCTCACGCGCGCAAGCAATTAATTGCACCAAGCATTAATGGATGTACAAATGCAAGTTTTAATATTGTTCTCAATTAGAAAATTCACAAATATTTATATTATCAACATTAGTTTATTTTATAACATTTTACGGAATTGTTTTATATTTATCATATTTCATTCGTTCAACGGATATTTTTCAATAAGAAGTATATTGTATATATTAAGTATCAGTTATTTTACGGAATTGTTTCATGTTTATCATATATATTTCATTAGTTTAAATAACATTTTTTTCAATAACAATATTTTACATATTAGGAGATATCAGTCCATGATCAAATGATGTAAATCGTAGCGAGTCCTTTCTCTAATAACAAGCAACAAGCGTAGAATTAATGCGGGACATTAATAATATGCCTCTTTTTGGCTATTGACATTATGGTCGTCTATGATTTCACCTAATTATCCCTGGATCAAATATAAACACATTGCATGCTCCGTTTACTCGTGCAAATTCGCGAGCCATAATTTTACCCCAACAATTTCGGGGCACGCGCTTGGTCGATCTACAGCGGGACCGATACGTCGGTTAACCTTTATAGATAATCCAATTAAATTGCAGCTCACGGCGGATATCCAGGTAAAATCGCGCGGACAATTAATTCCTGGCTACGTTCGATATTTATCTGCATGTGCCGACGTCGAAAGGTGATCAATGAACGGAAGCTCTCGAAACGATGGGAACAATGTTTTTTTCTTCTCTCTTCCTGACCCCAGGTTTCGATTTCCATTCCTTATTTTACCTTTCTCCTCTCTTTTCCCTCTCCCAGCCCGACACTACATTCTGTGGCTTCGGTGTATATGTACGACGGAATCGGGGGTGTATGTACGTACGAATCTAGAATCCTGGTAACGATTACACGAACAAAAAGGCGACGCAGCTCTGTGGTGGCGATGGCAGCGGTAGTGGACCGGCAAGCCGGAAGTGAGTCCGTTTCTCTCGCTTGATTAATTAAAACCAGGACGCGTATTCCCGAGGAATCGAATGTTGGCATACGTGGCCGGATCGACAAGGGAAGCGAAAGCCCTCCAATGCGCGACCGTCCAGTTTTCTGTGCGGTGGCGCGGCACAATTTGTCGGACGAGAAAAGGGTTTCCCGAATTTCCTCGGGCGATTTTCAGGGACTGGGGAAAATCCACTGTATATATCCGTGTGATCGGAGGAATCTCCGTTCGGCCGTGACACTACTCTTTTTCCTCCTTCTTCCTTAAGCTGCGCACACATCAGCGATCGAATTGCATGCAGTGACGAAAATAACTTATAAAATGAAATTTAAATACGTGTAATTTAGTAAAACGATTTGAGCTAAATAATGAAAGTTTAAATAATTGAATGCAGACGATTCTATTAAAAATGTTTATGTTCACTGTTTGCATTTTATCGTTTGCTGCTTGTCGATATGTACAGAGCTTTAACACAAGAATGGAATGTTCGATCCATATGATTACGGAATTGCGACAATTCTCGAAGAAATGAACTTTCGTTAAGGGTGAAGAACCCTTCTGGGGTTTCATCCCCTTTTTCGTCCGAAACCTTTGGCCTTGATGAAAATTCTTGCTTAGGGAAACGTTAAATTATTCTACGTTGAATGGATCGTAATTGAATCAATTATCTTGATAAAGTGATTTGTTTTCTCCGAGCATAGTGAAAATAGGAATATAAAATAGGAAAATAGAAATATAATTTTTTTACAAGTCTTGAAATTAATTGATTAAATCGATTATTAATTCGTGCTATTGAAAAAATTTTAACGAGATTAAAAAGAAGTTGATTATCGAAATAGGAAGTTTTTTAAAACAGGCAATGTTATAATATGTAAATAGAGTAAACTTGGGTAAGATCCATCTTTAAAATGCAAAATAAACATACTTTAATTTTTATCATCTTTAATCAAGTTTGTTATATCTATATTTTTAAAAGAAAATGATGCATTATATGAAATATTTTAGATATTTTGTAAATATCTTGTTATCAATTTTGAATAGAAGGAAGAACATATTTCGCTATCTTTACATATAAGAAGAATATTTCGTATAATCAATCTCGCTAAATTAATTAGAAAACTTAGGTATCCTTTCATCGCCAAAGCAAACTCACGAAACTGCGTGAACATAGTGCCAGCAAAGCAAGTAATATCCGATTGATCGAACAGCAAAGCTGCTTTAGCATTTTTCTGTATGCACGCGTAATACGGATTCTGCTAAGCTCAAAACGAGCAGACCGAACTTAATAAGAAGACTCCTCTCATGCTGCGCACTGCTCGACAAGGAACGTAAACCTGGGTTTTCCATTTTACGCATAAGCGTAATGGTATTAGGAGAGAGTGAGGAAATTGCGAACATGGGGTAAACGCAAACGATACTATTGCAGTATATTAGAGTAGTGATCTCTCATTTCCCTCACCTAAGCGATAATTCGATATATGCTATATATGAAACTGTAACACGTGACTGTACATGTTAAATTTATGATGTCATATTATACCTAATTTAAGTTATTTTTAATCATTTCTATAATAGATCGCCACTGCTACTATTCAGTATACAACGTTATTTTATTGAAATGGAATTAAATAATTCAACTCCAGAAAATGTATAATATTTAACTCAAATTAATAAATTTGACTCAAGTTTCTTACTAAGTGCATACTAATATGGAACATTATTTACTTCAAAAGTAATAACTACAGAAATGAATTGATTTACGTTTTGATACACATGAAAGTTAAAAACAACAAAATATTATTCAACTTAAGGGATTATGTTACTAGTATTTCTTTGATAACAATATAAAAGGCAGATGTTGTTTAAGATAAATACAATTATATTTTTTCGATGTTTTTAATGTAAGAGGAGAAGCAACTGTAAGTATATCTAAAGGAAAAGTTAAATAAAACCGCCAATTATTTATAAATTATAAAAATCTTTATTCAAAAGTTAATTGATTTTAAACTACAATAATTAATGTTCATGTATTATCAGCATTAATTATAATTTTAAATGAAAGACAGAACACGGCACAAGCACAGTTTGATATTAGCACTACGCGCGGTTGGCATAATTCTGATGGCAAGAGTTTGTTTTTTGTTAAAATTATAGTTTATACTGATAATATATATATTATTTTAGTTATTTAATGTAATTCAAAGTTATATAACTGAAATATCTTTTTAGTAAAGATTTATTAATTGATAAATAATTCTCGGCTTTATTAAACTTTTCTCTTTGGTATTCTTTTTGGTTTTCTCTTCTATGTGTTCGCGATAGTTTGCGAGAGAATCGACTCTGCTACAAGGATATGCTATTGTCTTTATCTCAAGATATATTATTCTTTATCTCAGGATGTTCTAGAATCAATGATTGGCAAAAATTTGATTGGAGACTAGTCTTTTCAAGCAGCAACGATAAATATTTTATGTTCGAATGAAAATTTCTTTAAACAATATACAATCCGTTCGTCATAAATATAAGAATAATGAGTGAAGTTTATTTATTTATTTATATGCTTGAAAAATAAGAAGTTACAAATTTCTAACATCAAATTTCTGCTAAAATTTTATTTGACCATAAAGATTTTAATTACAAATCTTAGCTTTTAGCACAGTACTGTCTAAGATTTGTAATTCTGAGCGTTGGTTACTGAGCATTGATATATATTTGACGCGTTTATCAGCATTTACATATTTATTATTGCGATCTTACTTTTATTTCCATATGAAATAGAACAATGATAGGCGTGAATGATCAAGTTAACATCCAGAATTACAAATCTTGAATAGCATTTATCACTTAGTACCGGTAGATAGTTTTGGAGCCAATCGAATGTTACTTTCATGTGATATTATATTTATTTCATGCGACTGACATAAGCTTATAAACAGAATTTTGGAGGTCCTTGCCCATGGGGCGAACTTTCCGTTAAGCGCGCGAAAGAAGTCTGTCTTAGAGAGAACTCTATTTCTGATGCCCAAGGGGGGATTGTAAGTCAGGCGGGTAGAGAGTGTTGGTGATAAGATTAGGCCAGTTTTCCACTCGCCTGTGGCATCATACATATTCGATACTATTCGAGGCGGGAAGGAACACCTGGGAGTTCGCGGATCTCGGCAGCGCCTGCAGGCAATTTCGATGTCGATCTCTACCGTTGCGTTTTATTCCCTTCGCGGGTAAAACTAATTATTCGCCTCCACCTTTGCCTGACGGTCCCGGATGGCGGTTGTTGGATTTTTCGGGGAATATCTATGAGCTTTCCTTTTTGTTTTTCAAAAATTCACATACGAAATGTGAGTTGCATGTTATCCTATTCTGATGTGCGTGAAGTTAGTACCGTTATTTTATTCTATCCTGTTCTCGCCTCGTCGCAAATGTGGAAATTATGAAAGGGGAAGATTTTTTCTTGAATGTTGTACTTGTGTGAAGCAAGATAATGGACGAAATAGGAGTTCTCAATTTGGCATTGTTTAAACAGTTTCTCGTTATCGTAAAAATTATCAAAAAGGAAGAAAAGAGGAGACGAGACAAGACGAACGTTATTAAAAACGCATAAATTTCTTGCGATACACGGTACTCGGGGTTGCAATGAACGATAAAGAAGATGATCAGGTAATTGTGTTCATCCACTGTCATATCGCCATTTCTGCTTCAACACACTTTCTAAAGTGCACAGTGATAGAAAAAAGTGATGGTCTTTTACTTTTAATGTTTTGTCAATTTCTTTCAGTGTTCTGTTCTGTTGTTAATAACGAGTGACATTTTTTTTTTTTTTTTTTAGTAAAATAACCCTGATTTTTTTCTTGTACGAATGTTTTTTATTCTTTTGTATTGTGCGTAAAAGTGACAAACCTGTACGCGAGAAAATCGATTTCCATCGTATAACAAACTCCTATCTCTTGTCAACGACTTTTTCTCTTGTTACTGATTACAGAGCCTTTTGCTAACGTCGTGGTAGTGCACTATCGTTGTTCAATTTTCCGGAAAATATCTGTGAGCTTCCTTGCCTTGTTTTTCGCGCGGGTGTGTTTTTGTGTTTTGCTTCTGCTTCGCTTGAAATATATTGAGTGCGCACAACTACGGGTCGAGTATTCCATTTATTCTTACTGAACGTATGACACTGATACTGCTGAAAAGTCAATTTTCAGCGTTTGCCAAGTACTAGCTGAGTTCTTTCGTCTTGTCACGTTCTTTCTTTGTTGTTCGCGCGCCAGCCAGATTGATGTACCCATATTATTTTACATTTCAGTCTAAATAAATCCGTCTTACTCAAGTCCCAATTACATTATAAATATTACATTATTTTCCTACTCGATTATAGGATATCGAATAGGAAATCGGATATATATTAATTATATTAATTATATTTAGCTATTAATTTTCCCTAATTCAGAGAAAATTAAATATATTTGATTAATATAATTTAATAACATTTTTAGACAAAATTGTCCGCATAGTTTGCGTTTATCAGATACATGATAATTTATAACAATTTATTATGATCCATGAAGTTGTAATCTGATACTTAATAACGCTATCATCGTATTAATGAGAATTGATTTAATAATGTTGCATTTAATAACATTTGCTGACGTAGCCAACAAATAATATATTTATATTTACGGTATTTCCCGCGTCACCGTATAGATTGATTAAACGTTCACCGGTTACCCTACGTTTACGCCACATGCAATTTATTCGTCACGTCGGATGGAGCGAAGCAATTAAGTACTTTCGTCAAATGCAATATGCTAATAGTCCGCGGTTGAAAATGCAGGATCTCATACCACACTTGTGACCGTTCGTAGCCTCATGTATAATCCTCATCCGTGAGTTTACGAGCGTAGTAAACTTTTTTTCAATATACGCAAACTTTAAAGTTGTGAACGGTAATGTTGTGTTGCTGACATTTTTATAAGATGTCTGCATTTGAGATGTAGTACATTATTTTTCAATAGCCTCAGAGAAAATTCAATAAAGTAACGGTTTGGAGAAAAGGAATAAGAAAAACGAGTAAAATTTTCAGAAATCTGTTTACAACTTTGATCAGAATCGCTTATTTCTTTTTTTTAATGCTCTTCTTTAAAGTTCCAATATTATTCCATCGAGAGAAAATAGAAGAATTTTAGTCAAGATGAAGATTTATTTCAGCATTTCAGATTATTTATTTTTCTTAGATTGGTTGCTAAACTTTGAAAAATTATTTTGTATTCTTTCGAATATTTCAGGAAAATAATTGTATACTTGCAAATTAATATATTTTCAATTTTTATAACGTCACATGTATATTATGAACTTACTATATATATATTTTCATCTTTCTTTTTAAAAAGTGAATTTGCGTCTATCTATCCTTGTATTTGTCCATCTTAGATATAGACATTTGAAAAAAAAAATTAATTTTTTGCTGCGTTTTGTGGACGACAAAAATATTATATTTTTTTATCGCAAAGTACGCTTTCGACAAATGATTATAGTTAAAACATATTTCAAAAGCAACATAAAAATATAAATATTTTAAATCAAACTGCATATATCTAATTTATAGATAAAATAAAAAAGAAAGATGCTTTTTTTTCTTTTTTCATTAAAAGCCTAAACTAGATTTTGATATCCTATCCACATTACTTTGTTTTCTCGCTATCTTATACCTAAGTTTATTCAGAGCTCTAATGAAACCGTGACATTCTGTTCCATTGAAGTCGTTCGCACCCTTCGACAAGATCACGCAAGGGTGTGAACCGCCGCAGGACGTATTCACAACCCCTTTGTGTAGGAAGCTCGCTTATCTATTGGAAGGATATGTTAAGGAGATATAATCATAACAAATTGATTCTGATTCACAAAGAGAATTTCGAGTATTCTGAGCATATGTTTAGCATACAGAAAATGATTTATGAGAAAACACTTTAATGATTAATTTGCAAAAATTTAAATGGCAGTTTTCATAAACAAAATTATTTCTTGATAAAAAATTTAGTTATCGGAATATATCGAATAATTAAAAAATAATTAGAACAATATATTATATTTTAAGTATGTGACAACAATATTAGAAATCGTTCTGTATTTTTCTTGTTGGGCTATTTTATTATTTGTTGCATTATTAGTCGTTATATATTCCGGAGTTAATGCATATAATTTTACGCGTGTTACATGGCTACAGTTGCCTGAGTCATGCGATAATGATATCGGTATACGTGGATAAGGCGTACAAGCGCTTTAGTTGAGTTATCTGTAAAACGGTCCACTGACGCTCTTGACATGACCTACATATATTGTATAACGACAGTCTAATGTTCCTCTAAACTAAGGTAAAAGATCCTTATATTTCTATAAATTTATTGAATGAATTATTATACATTTTACGTAACAAATCATGTATTATTTAATAATGGAATAGAAATTATACTAAAATATTGATCTTTAATAATTTTTTATATTTAATTATTATAAAATGTCCATTTTTTTCTTGCCATATCTGTCGTTAATTTTTATTTACCTATGCTAGAAAAGAAAATGTTCTTTATGGAATAATTTCATTAATGTATAAAAAACTGCTGCACACTTTTACTTAATACTTTCATCTAGCATCGTTATAGTGCATTGTTCCTAAAGAAGCGCGCTTTAATATCCTCACTCACCAAGTTATATGATTTTTTGGTGTCATAAAAAGAACACGCAACATTTATGTGTATCGCGGTAATCGGCTTATAGCCAAGCCAATTATTGTTGTTATTGCTTGGTAGCGTGAGATATACGTCGGTTAATTAGTGCGCGATCACGCGGTAATGTGAAATTTTAATCTCACACCTTTGACGCGGAAAATACTCTAATGTGGAATTGCGAATAACGCGGATTTTATCAATATTAATCGCAAATCACATCGGCCCTTTAAAGCCATTTGGACAAAGATTTAATATTTCATGCCAATTTAAGCACGCTGATGTGCGCACAATATTACGCGCGGAGGAGCGCGATTAAACGGACCATCACTAATCGGGCCACTTTTCGAGTGCATTTTCAATGGATATATTGCTCCATAAATTACTATTACACGTTATTACAAAAGTATGTGATGTGATACAGGATATCTGAATGTAGAAGATTATAAATGATGGCTGTGCAAATGCTGCCAGATTTGCAAAATGTAAAAACAAACATATATATGTGTGTATGTATGTGTGTATATATATATATATATATTTACAATACTTTTTATAATAATTCATGTAAAAGTTATTTCAGTGCTTTTATTGAACCAATTATACTCAATAAATTATATTTAACACAAATATTCATTATATAAGTTTATAAATTTATTTATACTGAAAAAACTGCATTTATACTAAAAAAATGCAATAAAATTCGATAATTATATATACATATATATGTATATTGACAATTATAATTTATTGAATTTATTGAGTTCTTTATTTTGTAAATTTATAAATAAATTATAAAGAAAAAGGACCGAAAATATCGCAGGAATTGGCTACAAAAAAGTCAAAGGCATTTGTAAACAAGTAGAAAAGCGGTATGAAACAACAAATATAGTTATATAATCTACCAGACCGCAGTAAGACACGAAAGCTATGTCGACAGTTATGTCGGTCATGTTCTTATAGAACAGACTGTACATCGCATAGTACATATGTTTGTGTTATATATATTTAAAGAGATTATTTTTAAGAGGAAAATATTAGATATTGCATTTTCAAATAACAACAATTTTACTGTTAAAATTTTTTATATATTAATAACTTTAAATCATAAATTTAATGAGATATCAACAAAAGAGCGAAAATCTATCTGTGTAACAAGATATGATATACTTCACTATTTTATCAATTAAGTTCGCTGTTTATTTCGGCAGAATTTCTGGAAGAATAAATTCCACGCTTGTTATCTGAAAATTTAAAAAACTCGGAAACTAAGCTCGCATGAGCGCCCACATCACTATTTTAATAGTAGTCGAACGAACGCTCGTCTGTTGGCAGTTGGACGGTGACTCGTTACAATCGCCAACGAATCTGTTCGCAGTACGTAGGAAGCTCTCGGAATTGTTGATCAATAAGTATAACTTTCGGACAACGTGAATATTTGATCGAACTGGCACCTGACATCCCCTCGGGATATCGAATGGCACAGATTCTAACTCTACAAACATCGTAGCCGTGAAACATGTTTGAAGGCAAACTCCCATAGCCGTTCTCACTCGTATCCAAAGCTTTTCCTCGCATCTAAGACAACAAAATCGCGATATTTTGGCCTATTTAACAGCAAAACTGCTGTTGTCGCGTCTGAAATGCGATCAAAATGCCACTTCTATCCGCTGATTGTCCAGTGTGCGTCAAACTTCGGATTGTGTGTCAGGGAGAATCGATTTACGGTCGCATGAGAGGATCGATTCACATCGCGCGCGTTTCAGTTGAAACTTTTCAATTTCCTCCACGTGTGCACTGACGACTTTTCCCATCCGGTCGCGCTAGTCATCCTTCAATGCCTCTGTGCTATACCAAGAGATATGCAGATTTCGGACGAGCTACGTGGACGATCCGGTTGATATTCCAACCTCATGATATATTCATAAAACTCGTAACCCTCTCGCTTTCTTTCTCTATCTCTTTTTCTCTCTTCCGCTATTCGTTACGTTTACGAGCCTATGTTAGACATTTATTTCCGGAAACTTCAAACAAGGGAATACGATCATTATGCCACATCACTATTTGTGAAACATAATACATTTTGAAAATTTTTTTATAACGAGTTCCGTTTATTCAAGAGATGGTAATTAACTGTCCAACACCGCTTTGTGTCTTTTAAGATACCTACAGTTGACGTCACGTTTTCTCAAAATTCTTATTCAGATTTTAATATGTAAAGGAATAAATAAAATAAAGTTTAGTTTTTATTATTAAAAATTATTATTATAAAAATTTATTATTAAAGATTTCACAAGCGTATAAGAATTTTTTCCAGATTTTTATGTAATCTGGAATCATAAAAGATATACGCTGTTTCCTTTAACGGTCCAGAGTGTAAACTAATATGATCGAAAATTTCGGGATAATGCTAAAGGGTTAATATCAAATATTAAATTTAACTGTTAATTTATAAAAGTATCATGAATCCGGACGGTACTTAAAATTAGCTGCACTTTTTTTTATAATGGAACAATTTCCCGACTTAATAAAGAGCAAATGTCTGATCTGTAATCTCTTGAAGATGCTGAGTTGAAAAGCTGCTCAGAAAGAATGTTTACAGTGGAAGTTTCGCGCGCGCATTGTTCAAGAAGCGCAACTTTTCGAAGAGTAAAGCGCTGAAGATATTTTAATCGTTTGCTAATCATTAAGTATACCTAATATAAAAAGATTATAATTGTATAAATTTTCGCTATTTAATATTATAAATATAAATAAAATCATTTTTAGTTCTACCGATTGCAAAGTTTTTAATTATGTTTAAGTTAAACGTAATGTAAAATGTCTTGTAAATATTTCGTTTTGTAGAAAAAATGAATAGAACATTTTTTAAAAGTTTTTTAATACGATTTTATGTTGCACTGAAAAGAAATTGAAAATTAGAAGAAAGAGTAAAAAAATTTTTTTAATAAACTGAAAAAAAGTATAATGTATTGGCAGTTAATAATTTTTAAGATTTTATTTTTAATTTCGACTTATTAAAATCGATGGTAGTGAATGAACAGGAAAAGAACCGCAGCTTCCCGGTGCATTTTACATTATACAGAATGAAACGGAAATTCTTTGTTACATAGACTAAGGTAATTTTCTGCGCTGCATTGGAAACGGTAGATATGTACTTTAATGTGTTCGAACAAAGGGTCAAGTTTGCAAAATCGTAAAAACGTCGCGAGTACCTTTAAATTTTTTACGCCATTTCTATTATTCTCACGGGAAGTTTTCAATGCGCCAAGTCATCGATATCATGTCACCGTGAATCATATCGCGCATAAAAAAAGTACATCAGACCTCTCAATCACTTCGGTGATCGCCATCAATCACCGCCGTCACATTTCTGTGTATATTTCGTGCCGGGATGTAATACGTCGAGCGACATCGTCAGCTTTAGGACATTATCGCGATCAGAGAAAGAGTTTTCCCTTCCATCGGATTACTATCCACGTAAAAATATATTTCTCGTCGTTTGCCGGCCGTTTAGCTTTTCCTCAGATTTTCTCGAGTGATGGTAAGGGTTTTAAGCGCGTAGAAATTGCCAATCTTTCTTTTCCCTGTCGTGATCTTCTATACAAATGTGCAATGTTTCCTTCGGTCTTCCCATTTAGAACACAAGTATTCTAGAATTTGATCAATTAACAAATACATGTAGTAATACATTACTTTTTATGATACTACTATTTCTTTTAATGTTACCGTCACATTTAGCCGTAAATTAAAATGATTTACAATTTGCCTGAATTTTTAAATTAAATTTTATTATATTATAGTATAAATTATCTTATTCATAATTTAATGATTATTTTAGTCATAATTTAATTGTTAGAAATTATATTTTCTACTTTCTAAATCAATGCAGAAAAGAATAATAACAAGAATGTTGTAATTAAAAATATGTAAATTTTTAGTTTAAAATCTTTTTAATTTTTGTATTAAAAATTTACTTTACACATAGCTCTTTTAGATCACGTTGTAATGGGAAAACACCCTATACAGTAATAAAATTAAAAGGATTATGAGTGCATATGAATATTATATGAATATTAATATTTATAAGAGATGGTTACAAGAAACTAAAGGAAAAATAAAATTATAATGTTTAAAGATTTATATAATATTCACATTCTCTATTTTTTATTAGATATATAACACTATTTTTTATAAATTTGTATTATATAATGTATTTTTCATTACTGACAGAATAATTAATAGTTTTTATCATTTGATAAACTGCTTAAACATTTTTATTATCTGTTCTTTTAAGTATTGCACAATTGAGAACTGTAACTATGTTAATAACAAAAAAATTTGAAAACTGATTTAAAAAATACTAGTAATGAAACATTTTCTAATTATAAACACAGTAAGAAAGAGGTTATTATATACGTGAAGAAATAATCTCTTAAAATTTACATCACTATTGATCGGTTATTCACGTCGTAAACAATGAGCTATGTTATGCAACACGCATTATTAAAGTTTACAGCTTACGTGGCAGTATTGCTCGCATTTCTCACTATTTTAGTTGCCTCATGAGCCGTTTTCCTAAGCCGTATTAAGGATTTATCTACCTATCTAATGTATCTCTTCCTCGTTCTCGCTAGTGATAGACGACAGTGTAGATTCCGGAGTAGCTGTGGAGACGACCCGCTCCGATCGATCGAGGAACGAAAATTTGAAAAAACGCAAGCATCGACGAAGCGCCGCGGCGCGCTTAATATTCTTCCAGGAAGGACTGCGACGTATCCCGGACCGGCAGGGAGTTTTTGCCCCGGGACATTCGTCAGATCGTTCCGTATTACCCGTATACCCGTCTCTTGTGGAAGGCAGGAACGATGGGGGTGCGGGGCGTTCTCTCGAGAAACGATTCGTGAGAGAAACGAAGGCGATCTGGCGGGGGTAGACGAATGGCTGTTTATCGCCGCCGAAAATATTCCGGTTATCCGGCTCCTTTTTATGGAGAAACGTAACTCACGAATGCGCGTTTCGAACGAGGATCCTGTTCGACGTGGATGCGAATTTTCATGTGGAAAAATTACTCGCAATTATTATACGAATGCATTAGAATATTTATAATTTTCTGCTCTATTTGTATTATTATATTTACCTAAAATCTAAGTTTAATCGAAATTTACGATAATATAAAATTTTATACATGATATATAATTATATAGGTGTTAGCGAATATTATATCGTAGCAGCATTTAATAAATAAATGGATTATTTGTTATTAATGTACGTTAATAGTACATGGAATACTTTGAAATCTTTTAAGCAAAAATATTTTAAGTGCTTACAAAAAGAAAACTAAGTTTTGTTCGATGAAGAGCTTATGAAAAGAAAAACAACGGCTTTTAATGGTCCATTTAAATTTGATTCAGTTCCAAGTTTGCTACGTATCAAAATTTTTATTTGTGTTCGTATCTTTAATATTTGCAAAATATTTGTTTATTTTAAAAATTATTGCTTGTATACCCGAATACATGTTTTACTCAAATTGATTGTTATAAATATTTTATTTTGTAATGATACTGAATGTTTAATTTGGTGTAATGCTGAATATTTACTAAGATAATTTTTTTTAAAATAAGTTTATATTACGATTATTTTAACATGATTTTAATTGAATAAAAAAATCAATATTTTAAAAAACGATAAAACAATATAACGAGAAGTGTTAGAATACCGTTTCATAGTATATGTTGCAAATACCTATATATTGTTTACGCGAACTAAAGTAACGATATGTATCGAATTTCGATAGGCTAGAAACCAAATCAATATATACCGGATCAACTTCCGAAGCTGCTTTTCTCGAAAGTAAAACCTCGAAAAAAACTTTATTCTGTATTTTCAACTTATTTTTAAAAGAAACCAACTTCTTTTCAACGACTGTCGGCTCAGTTTATATTTGAAAAGTTCTGATTGACGTTGGAAAAACATTCAAAGATATGGGATATGTGAAATGGAATGGGGATATGTCGCGTAATCCAAGCTAGTTTTATTGGTGGATTTAAAAATCCTCGATTTTTTTTTATTAATGCTCAACTGATTTCGTTTTCACACATTTAACTTGTTTAACTTGTTTTGGCGTAGGTCAACGAATGAATGAGAATGGAATATTAATCCGATCTTTAAATTAAACTCACTTATTGATTCACTTCATTTGTTTTAATTTTATTTATAGAGTATGAACATATTACAACATTATTATATTATTATTATAACAGAAATAATTGAAATAGGTCTTAGATATTTCTCATCGTTTTCTAATATTATTCATTAATTAGTCTTATTATTTTAGTCAGATATATTTGTAATATTATTTGATGTACTAAGAAATTAGAATAATTAAAATTATAGTAATTAAAAATAAGAAACTAATATTAATAATTTACTAGAAAAACCTAAGCAAGAAAGTAGATAGATCAAATATTCTGAATAATTAAAATAAACTTCATGATTATTTGTTCGAAAATGGCTCTGTAAGAAAGTATATTGCAGGTACGGCTAATTCTTCCAGAATGTGGAACCAAAATGTTTTCTCTGAAGGGGAATTGCCGTACATTAGCCGAATTCGATTTAACGGATCGTCTCCCGTCTGTTTCCGGCCGCGAACAAAATCCTCCGAAAATCCTCGGCGGAAAGTTGAGCACGATGGGACTGGAAAAATCGAAAAGTCGTGGCAGAGTTAGAAAAAAAGGAATACGCGAGCTACATGCCCTTTCGTAAACACGGTACCCGTTCTCTTTCTTTCTTCCGTTCCACCACGCTTATCCTCCCTCGTTCACATAGTCACCCCATGGCCCACCCTCTGTCCACCTACTTCCTGCAGTCTCAACATTACCCCTCGCTCTTTCATCCCCATTCTCTATTCCGAGAGTACTTTTTCCCAATATAGAAATAGATCTCGTATAGGGGCGTGGCGGTGCACGATACGTCGTGCAGGAAGAGAAATTGTCCTTTCGTAACAACCACCCAACGCCCGGCGGTCATCCTGGTTGCGCACACACGCATACATATCGTCGTCTGCGCCACACTGTGACCCGTAGATTCTTTTCTATCGAGAGAAATTTTCTTGCTCGATTTGTTGGCGCGGAATAAACAATGAAGTTTTCTATTTATAGTCGCAGAGCACGTCAATTCGGGGTCCCAAGTGGTCTTTCATTTTGCAACGCGATGGTGAAGAATACCGATATTCTCACTCGCACTCGTCCGCTTTAACTTCGCTAAGATCTATACGCGCAGTAGTTCTCGTCGAAAATTTCCTTGTTTCAGTCCCATATTTATCTTCTGAGTGTATATTCGACATAGTAATGGGGAGCTATTGCAAATAAAGAAGTCGTTCGCGTCGTAAACGTATTGTCTGGTCGCATTCTTAAGCGAGTAACGGGGACTTAGACATTTGTCTTCTCGAGTTACATCCCCTTTCGGACTCGTCCCATTATGCATTGTGTTTGTTGAGAAGTAATAGATATCTGAATTGAACGAGCAAAATAATGATAATAATAACATAATGAATGTTATTATATAAGAAATTATAATATGTAAAACATGAAACTTAATTAAGTAATGTACAATTTAGACTCGCTAATTAGTCAAGAAGACGGTATTTTATTGAAAGGATCTTGTGACATTCAAGATGTTATTTCGAATAATTCAGTCTTTTACTTTTATAAAGAATTAACTTCGTATTTAATATCAAAATTATACTAAAAAGCAGATATGTATACAGAATGAAACTATTGTAACGAAAAGTACAATTATGTATATAATTATTTATTAGGAAATATAATTATGTAATTAATTGGGTAATTATTCGTTAAATTTCTGAAAGCAGCCAGTTTGATATTCAAGTGTATTTTACTTTTAATTAATTTATTACATAAATCGTTCAAACCGTTTTATTTTTATTATAACAGTTTAATTTCTTTCAATAGAATAATGATGTGAATATTGAAACGTGTAATTATTGAAATACTTCAAAATGTTTTAATTAGAAATTAATTTTAAATAATATCGACTCACGATATTTTCTATTTTTATGATTAGATAATATATTATACATCAAATATAATGTAGATGTTTGATAAAGTATCTATTTATTTTTATTTATGTATTGTATATTGTTCTAAAAATTTTATGATTATTTTTATATTTTTATAACATTTTTTTTCTGTCATTATTTAAAAAATATAACTATTTATTCACTTTTTTTTTGCTTATTTCTACAAAAGTTCTACAAAATCCTATTATCAGTGAAAAAACTAATGAGTCACGAATTTCATTTATTCATTTATTCATTTGGGAAAATTTTTCTAACTGCCGAATGCAGAATACAAGTACTGGAACAAAAGAGAACTAAATCCCATAAGCTCTCTGTGCACGTTGAAATACGTGTCCATTTTTATATACGAAAGCAGAAATGTAATTTTTAACCTCTGTAGCCACGTGTGCATCGTAACCGGGATAACTTTGCGCGATCCTCGAACACTAGATATCATTTGTAAGTATTTAGGTTTTAACGTCCGTCGTTTTTGTGACTTCTACGTAACGTTTGTGAAGAGTCAGCACTTTTTTAAAGAAGAAGCATAAGCCGTATAAGCTCCAATTCTGCTTTCTAGAACTCGGTTTCATTTATGTGAAATCAAACTTTGTGACTTTTGTTGATTATGATATCGCCTCCCCTACCTAAATTTTCTGAACTTTGTGCAATTGTTGCAATTTGTTATCTCAAAAAAACATTGGCTTTTTGTTTTTTTGTTAACTTTTGTTGTTAATATGAAATACAGATATTTTAAAATGTCTATTAGTAATGAGGCTCATAAAATTTAAAAAACAATAAAGAAAAAGGGTTACGAGCCAAAAATTATTTTATAAAATTAAACATCGTTAATATAGAAGTTTGAACATAAGTAATAGATCTTTTAGTTGATTTAATACAATGTGCTAGCAATAAACGAACAGACGTTTCGATTGCGATCGGATCGTTATCAATGTTAAAAACATAATATTACAAACGGTAAAAACAACACATAATATAAATTTATACTTCGCTCTCTCTCTAACAAACGCTGGTAACAAAAAAGTGATTATCATCCAGTTCACAGTTATAATGTAGCTTAGAAAAAATCGTCGCATGATAATAATGAATTGCAGTCAATCGTTGAATTGTTTGAATAATGTCAGATAATTGTAATCAAACATTGATTAGCTTGAATAATGTTCTTAGATATAAATGTAAATCAGAGAATATGACGCAAAAGAAAATGAATTTAGTCCTGTAGGTAAAATATAAATTGCATGTAGTAACACCAAAATTATTTCTAATACAAGAAAAAGTAAAAGGAGAATATTCTTGAGTATAACGCATTATTTCTCGCGTGTATTAAAATGTCTATTAGTAATAAGACTCATAAAATTTTAATGTAATGATATTTTAATGTTAGAGTTACATAAAAATATAAATATGAAGGATAGAAAGCTAAGAGCAGCTAACATTTAAGTTGCATGAAAAATCGTCAAGCCAAACTGGAAATCTAACGTTCGCGCTAAGCTGAAAGTGTGAATATACAGGCGAAATACCTCTGAGCGGAAGAGACGAAATAAAGGGAGAGATCGTATTTCTGCGCTGATCTAAGATTACGCAGAAAGGAAAGGGAGAAGATACACCGTTGGCAAGTATTCGCATCAAAAATCCTCGCTTCCATGCTGAAAAGCGCGAAGAAAAGCTAACTGCTTACCTCTCGAACGATGCGGTTTTCCCACGGGTTACTTTTTTATAAAAGACGAATAAAACGAAAATACGTAAAGGGTACAAAGGGCTTGCTTTAGTATAACGATTATCGTGAGTCGATTTGATGATTTAAGCATTAAGAGCAGTAAATGTTTAAAATATGAAGTGATTTATTATGTCCAAATATACATAGATTTTTATCTTGGTTCTCTCTGAAGATTTCTTGTACAATTAGCATGTGAAAACGGCACACATTAAATATACGAAAATGTAAAACATTTTTTTTTATTTAATTTAACATTTTTTTCTCTTTATAGAATTCTATTTTTATACACGCGAGTGAAAAGTAGCGTATCATTTTTCTCTCAAATTGAATGTAGGAGAAAGAAAATTGATAAGCGCGCGTGCAGGGAGTGGGAGCTTCCTGGCCAATCAGAATGTGTATACTTTTTGTCTCCATTACATAATCGCGCGCTGCGTATCAAACGAAGACAGAGAGAAAGAGCGTCTCACTCGTCACTTCCTCCTATTGTGAGTCATAATGTAGTCATAACAAACATTGGTCGCATCTATGGCCGAAGATCATGGCGCCCATAGATGTCAGATCTTAAACGACTATTGCATCCTGAAGAGAGCGAAGCGGGGCGGGGTCCCAAATGTCATGCTTAGGGTTCACGAAGGTGGCACTGCGGGTCCCTCGATATTTGTTTGACGTGCCGGAGGTTTGTATCTTCAAAGGGTCAAGCATGAACGTGCGCGCACACTATCTCCCTACCCTTCCCTCTCTCTTTCTCTCTCTCTCTCTCTCTCCCCGTTCACATTCACTTTACGTATGGATCCATATGGTACAGAATGTATAAATAACGCGCTCCGTTCTATTGTGGGATAAGTAAACCTCGAAAACGTATGGAGATAGACAAAGAGAGGAGCTGGACTGACAAAGGGGGCGTAGGCGGATACGAAGGAAACAGGGGAAAAATGTGAGCGAGCTAGAAAATGGTGGCTGAAGAAAAGCACACTTCGGTATGCTTGACACGATGGATAGAAATGAGAAGGAAAACGTGATACCACGTGCGGCGAAAATTGGCGGAGACTATAGCGAGTGTCGGAAAATAAAAGCGGCAGGGCGCTGTGTGCTTGTTAAGAGCTGCCTATTTTGAAACGGAACTTCTCGCCGAGAAAAGCTTGAAAATGGATGAAGGTGCGAATCCAGACGATAGATATTTACCGTTTGATTTTCTTTCAAAGAATTTTCGAAGAACCTCCTATCGATTATAATTTCTACGCTCGTATAAGTTATTAAATGTTCAAACAAGGAATTAAGAAATAATTACATTAACGGTCTCCTGCTTTACAGAACTGAAGTAGACCAATTTAACATGAAGATTTATTCGATTCGCAGCAAAAAATATCTACTCTCGTGCGGTACATTGTCGATTGCCAGGCAATCATTCACGCCGGTTATTACGTCATCTATATATCATCGTATCCGCATTCTTGCCAAGAGTCACCGCGCGGGGTCAAAGAGAACTTATGGATATTAGCACAGAGAAGATGATATGAATATGCTGGCGGTATCCAGTGTCGTAAATCAATGGTAAAACCGTACGGGGGTAGGAAAGCCCGCTCGCAGTACTCGCACTTTATCATCGCAGATGACGAAGACAGAAACGATTTGCACACCAGAAAGTATTAACGTTGACAGTCTTCACCGTCGCCCTTCGCTCTCGGATTGTCTCGGCCAACTCCTTAAGACGTAAGATTATGAATTAATTATCGCTTACCGCGAGCATTCTCAATGACAAGCAAAATCCCATCGGTATAATTATCACGGTTGGGAAAGGGAAAGAGGTGTCTGAATAAATTGATCGTCGCATTTTTTCTTCTCGGTGTTTTATTTAGAGGATTTATGAAATGAGAGACACGAAATATATCTGCAAAAATAAGAGGAACATTCTCGCCCGAATGCATCATTATGCATTTTTATCAGTAATTCACGTAAACTTGGCAAATGATCGACGATTCTCACTGCAGTAACGGCGTTTGTTTATACGTTTGTAGAATTTCTCTTTTTCAAAAGATTTTTTTTTTTAAAAGAATTTCCAAGTAGTTTTGTTTTACCGAGAAGCTCTCTTTCTCGTTATATCTCTTGCCTCACGTGTAGTCTTCTAATTAAATAAAATGTTTCAAAGGACATAATTCCTTAGCGATACGTAATGTTTCACTGAACAATGACGTTAATCACTGATGATGAAAAGTGCTTCACTCGTGTATTCATTAAATATGACCTATTTCCATTATGTAACACGCGAACGCATATATCACGGATATGTACACATTTTTCTCCGGCTTTTCTGGCACGCAAATTTCAATTTCGAACAGCGTGTCCCACAGAATAACGGATGACTGGTATTTTAAGAAGTTAGGTATCTTCACCCTGAAATTATAGTTGTGAAGAATGTCCCCGTAATACGATCAGCTGCTCCGTATGACAGTGCCATTTTTCTGCCGGCCGATTGCAGGTCACGTACACGTTGCTACTATGCAACGCAAGTTGCTTCCCTATATACATATCGCACGTGCATTTTTGGCACAGCCGAGAGACTCATCCCGCGTTTGCAAAGAGACACGTACCATCGCGAGTTCCATCTTTCAAGACATTCTATCCCTAGTTTTCTGGACGGAGTATACATTACTTCATATCGGGCA
This sequence comes from Acromyrmex echinatior, assembly GCF_000204515.1. The sequence goes on from NW_011626564.1 coordinate 84,474, forward strand.
AATTTCACCGTGATTTGCATCTCTAGTCTTAAATGTGTCTAAATAAAAGGACGCTTGCAACTTTTAATTGTACTACAATACACAAGCTTATGAGAATCAGTGACGCGAGGGGGAGGGGAGGGTGGAGAAGGCGACCGTCCCCCTTAGAGTTCTCCAACAGAAAGTTATAATTTATTATATAACAAAATTTGTTTTTAAATAACATTTTATATTATATTAATGTATACATAAAAATATATCTGGCTAATAAAAATAATAAAATGCTGAATACCAGACATGTATAATTTATATTTCATGAATATGATAGTAATAATAGTAGTAATAATAATAATAGTAAATATAATAAAATAATGAAGTAATAAAAATAATTAAAAAATATTAAAAATGACATCAATAATGAGTATATATTTACATTTCGTCATATCGCGCCCTCTCCCCCCTCTCCCCAGAATAATCTCTGATTCCGCCCTTGATGAGAATAAAGTTTTATTATAATATTACCTCTACATCAAAACATTTCAGCACAGTTTTTGAAAACACGATGAATTTTTATTTCAATATATCTCACTTTATTTTATAAATTCAACTCTGCAGCTACTCTCTCAATATTTGAGATGTTATGTGAAATATTTTGCAACGTGATAATTGTTACTTAAAAAATTGAGATATTGTATTATAACTAAATAGGAGGAAATTGCAAAACAAACCCATTATACACATTTCATTATACTCATCTATCTATGCCATTAATTACTATTGATATATTGACCATCAATTATGTCGCTTTACTCATAACGAGCTATTATTAGATCCAATGTGAAATTGCAAACAGTAAAATGACTATGTAACTTACACTATTGATTGTCGAAGCGCTGTTTCAGTTCTGATCCGTTCAGAGCACGTTCGTATCGCATTACGCACGAAAATTTATCCCGTCAAGTGAGTTGCATAGGCCAAATTGCGTGATGGTATATTCTTGTGTATTTCGATAACAACGTGCCTACTACTCACTCACAACGAATGCTGTTGAATAAAACAATCGATCGCGTTGGCGGCGCAACGAACAGCTTTCGAACATGCGATAAAAGCGACCTCATATACGATGCAAATGCGAATCTTATGCACCGTATATCCAACAATTCTCTTTCCGAGAGAAAGAGAAAAAGCGAAAATGCGTTAAACGCAACTATACGTGCGGTTGAGTCGCCACTCACTGATAGAAGCATTGACTCGTTCGAAGAGCATTTGTTCGTGCTCCATGTTGACATTGCATTAGTCCTGGAACAATTACTCGCGTATCGATCATTGGGTTGAGCGTAATTGGTCGCGATGTGGTTCGCCGACCTATCGGGTACTTAACTGCTGTGCACAGAAATACATCGAGCTGGCTCAAAAATTGATTTTAATCGATAAAACACCGCGCAAAACCGCCGCATATTCCCTGCATCTGAGAATGAAAATCGAGGTTGCTTCGTTAAACCGGTTAATTAGTAAGAGTGCGCGAAGCATGGAATTATGGACGCACAGTATCTCGTTACCATCTCGTCAACATTTTTGTGCTCTTCTCTTATCCCTCTTTCTCCTTTCTCTCTCTTTATACCGGTGAAAAGTATGGTAGAGTAAGCGGCAATATGATTCATATCAACATGGATCATATTGCCACTATCATAGTTCCTATTATTTATGGGATATACTCACGCATCATTTATTCATTGTAAAGTGCTTTGTGTAATTTATATATATATATTTTTTTTTAATACAGGAGTATAAACTTATTCTATAATAGCTTAAAAGCTTAAAAGCTCAACGTTCTACATTTATTTCATAATCTGTTTTTACAATGTAAATGATCAACGTAGAACAGGAATCAAAGATACTTATGCGACAGAGCGGACATCAGCCTTTAAAGCTTGTTAATACGTAAAATCAGTAATATATAATGGAATACGCACATACAGACTGTTTTACATCCGTTTCGTCCGCAAAATCCATTTAGTACAATACGAACGATTTAATGCAACCTACGTGGAGGCTTAACGAGTGGAAATGCTCGAAACCATACCAATGATATCATCCGTTTTCGTAATTGTGCACAAGCCTCCGGTACTAATGATGAGGATTACCGATGATTCAACTCTCGCTTGTGACACGCTACATTAAATTGCGCGGCGCTGTCGATACTGTCTGGTAACGGTGATCATTCCTCATAGTTATCGAAAATGTCACTTTAATTAATACCCTCGGTAGATATGTATAGGATATCGTATTGATTGGCACAAATCATTAAGCATCCCGTTAACAGTACAATTCAATATTCGCCAATTACCGCAATATCATATGGCTTTAATCACTTCCATGAAACTTATCGGTCGAAGGAAGCGGAATGGATGTTTTTGTAGTGCGTACTTATAGTATCGATTATTTTTTAATTAACACACTTACGAGGTGTACGTGAGGAATGCATGTGAACAATTTATTTTTAATAATTTATTATATTAATAATAATAAGCAAATAATATGCAATAAAACTCAATAGATTTAAAATCAGTTCAAGAATTTGAGGTATGAATTATAAATTTTCGTATATGCATATAATTTCACGTATTAACAAATATTATCATCGTAACAGCATTTAATAAATTACTTGTTATTAATGTACATTAATAGTATTATACATGAAATGCTTTGAAATCTTCTAAGCAAAAATATTTTTTTCAATGTTCATAAAAAGAAATACAATTTTTTTTTAAGTAAATTTAGTTTAAAATGTCTATGGCATTATTATTATTACTGTCTATGAAATATTAATTAAAAATTAATGAATAAATTCTTATTCATTAATTTATTATATATTTTATTATATATTATTATATATTTTTGTCATTTTTAATTTATGAATAAAATATACTTCTTTCTACTCAAATAATTAATAAAATTTAAATATCAAAATCCATGGGAATAACTAATTTAGATAGTCATTTAGCTTATCGAATCTACGGATACTCAAACTCGGTACACTGCGACCACTCATATACATCTACATATCTAATACATACTCATATCTAATACTTATAAGTGATAAACAGTTAAGGGAAAATTAATATATAAAACTAGACATATAAGTGACAAATTAAAGTTTAAATGTATATATAATACAATAAAAATTGTATCGAGTCGAAAATGTTAGAATCAAAAGAAATCTATGGATTAGAAATATTGAATTAAATACCTATAACATTTATTGCTCTACTCTTAACTCGCACGGAGTGATCTCGTAAAATTGAGCGTGTAAACTGAGTTTTAACGAGGGATCCTAACTAAGTTCAACGTGGCCCCTGCACGTTTTTCCTCGTTGTACTTTGCGTATTTGCGTCCAGCTGTGTCTACGATCGTAGTTTAAGCACGCAATAAAAAACATCCTCAGAATGACAACGGCTCCTAATGTTTGTTTTAATGTAAGCAACCAGAGCGACAAAGGTCGATGACGTCCCTGTTAAAGTTTGCTTCTCTATCTCTATTTGTCGAAAGAAGTCAACCAAATTATTCATACATCTCTGCTCGTTAAGCATTAAGTACTGCATTAGTACGCGTTAAGCTAATGGAAATTGGATCTCCTGAAAATGTAAGAAGATAAATATTTAATCAATACTTCTTTCACGATTTTAATACTTCTTTCTTCTCGTTATCGTTTACGATTGCACACATTTTACGATTATGTTACATCTTCGAGTTAGCGATACTTCTGAGATTTACGATTATCGGGATATGTCGTTGTCGAATTTATAATCTCTAACTTATAGGAGTGCAGCACAAAGAATTAAAAGTTTCTCGCTATAATTCGGAGCTTTTTACTTAAATGTTTCAAAGCCTACCAGCTATATTACTTCGTAGTAGAGTTTATAGGAGAGAAATTTCACGTTTGCGCGTCATAGAATGCAGTCAATTCTAGTAGTAGAAACTTTTACCGAGAAATTTCTCTCCTAACGGTGTATTAATGCCGGGAGTTCGGAAAGTTGGTTTCACACGAATTTATTTCCGTCTCATACCTCTTTTTTCCAAATATGAAACATCGAAATGAAGGGAGGATTTCGCATTCTCTTTGGCATTGTCCGTCTTCTGAGATCTTAATGGAATGCGTGAGGCGCTTTTACTGTCTGTGAATGCAATCGTGTGTCTTGCCACTGAGGAATTTCATCATGTTTAAAGACTCTTTAGAGTACGAACTACAAAAGAGAATGTAGAAGCTATCTATAATCACAATGTAAAATATTCTACGTGCATATGTTAGAAGCCAAAGTACATTGTACGTTATGTAAAAGTATCATAATACTAGAGATATATATATATATACTATAATTGCAAAAGCACATTATGACGGGAAACATTATAATTTAACAATACTATATCTTATAGAATCGTATATGTGAAAAACACAACCTATAGAAATCAATGCCTTAAACTATAATTTAAAGTATGGTTTCTAACTATATTACCAATTCTGCATGAAAATAAGTACATTCATGAAAATAAGATTGACGAGTCATTCATAGCAAAGTCCAGACCCGCCAAGGAAATTGAATTGATGACGTGGAAGAGGCACCAATAACGGAAAGCGGGAGGAAGGACGTGCGGAGAACGTAGCAATTCACTTGGCGAATTTCCGTCGTGTCGAGGAAACGTCGACATCGAGACGGGACCACGTTGTAATTAGAGGCAAGCCCAGGCTTCGCCACGCCGGAAGAAAGGTCGGTTTTGCCGGCGATCTTGAAGCAGCCGTCTCGTTGAAACTTTCGTGACTGCTCATGGCTCACGCGGCCATTGAAACCGATGGAAGAGGGTCGAGGCAACAACGGGGGAGGTAAGCTTCCGCTTCGGTGAATTTATCAGGACCGAGACTTCGTTACTGTCGTTATATAGTTCCACCACGATCCCGGCAATTTTACTCGCGTGGGAGATACATCGCAGTAGTGCAGCGTGGAAAAACTCGGGTTGTGAGAACGAAGTAAAGCAAACGAGTTCTACAGTAGCGGGGGAGGAAAAGAGGGAGAGAGGAAGGGAGGAGTGACATCCCTTTTATTTGGAGGATTGTTAGTTTTGTTAAAATTCTTGTTTCCTTCGAGGCCTTTGTCCAATCTCTCCTGTAATTTTTACCGTTATTTCTCTCGATCGAGGAACAGTTTTACTTTACGTTGAATCAATTAGCAAATTGACGCCATACATAGCTGAAGATTCATAATGGATTTAAATTAATAGTTGTAAATTATTTGCCAATGTGCTATCAAGAATATGAATAATTGTACGTTTCTTTCAATTTATTATGCGATTTTGCGCTTCTATATGTGAAACCTTTACAAATTTCTTATTAAGAAAAGAATGATTTTATTAAAGTCTAAAAATTTAGCCAAATATCAATCTGAAAATAATTTTATTTGGACCATCAAAATAATTGTTTAGGATGCTCAAATGTGTCAGATTGTTAAAATGTTGAACTTTTTGCAGTATTGTTATCAACGTTTAAGCGTTTTATATAATTATTTTTATGATTCAACAAAATTATTTTCAGATATGTATCTAGCTAAATTTTTAGATACTTCAACAAAACCATATAAAAACAGAGAAGTGCATCTTACTACTTTATCTAAGATGCGGTTTCTCAAATGTATCTTTTTTCAAATTATGATATATTATATCATAGTTTGAAAAGAGATTGATTCTACAAGATATAGGTAATATTCGAGTAAATTTTCTTATATTGTACAAGCTTTACCTATTGTTCTACCAGCTCTGTGTGCATCTTCAGAAAAGGTAATGGAAGCTTTGCGCCACGGTGCACACCTTTTCCTATCACATCCATAAATCACTTGTTTTTCACCCCGACAAAATCCCGCTCTCGATAATTAGCTCGTAACTTACAACCGTGCAATATCGTAAAGGCCATCGGAGAGTGGCGCGGGTTATTAGTAACAAAGTTATTAGATTCACGCGCTTAGAATGTTCCATCATACTTTAGACCGGCTGGCTCTAGTTTGGCGCCTAAGTTTTTACACGAAAACTTGCCATATTAAAATAACACTCAGTCCTTACATACGATATACTGTACATAATATCAATTTTTTTTACATTGAAAACTTTTTTCATCATTAAAATGTTTATAACGTGTAGAATCTGCAATTTCGCGTATAGTATAGTATCTGTCATCACAAATGAAAAAATTACTGTTTTATTATTTTTTAGATATATAATTTGTCATTCTCCTTATTCTTGATTCGCTAAAGTTATCTCCAATTTTCAATCATGCATAATCTGAAGTGTCACATAGAAAAAGATATTTTCTTCCATTTATATCTACGATAAAAAATATACGCGCATATATTTTTTATATTAATAATAAGAACAATCTTAAAGAGGTACACAGACGGTATTGTCAAAAAATAAATTGGATTTCAGATTATTTCACGAAGTACTCTATTATACGCGTTTAATCGGTCTTTTCGACACTTTAGATTTCGGCCTGACTGCAGATTCCCCATTTCGCTTTTCCTCTTATCCTACCCTATTCCGTTCGGTCTGCTATCTTTGGTGCCTCGTAAATTTGCTTTGCACCATGCACTCGATCGAAGTTCATGCTTGCAGGATGGACGTTTGCTTGCATGCTGTGCTTGCGGGATGTCCAGTGCGCGTAACATGATATGGTAGTTTTCTATAAGACAAATTTAAATGAGACGCCTTTTGATATGTGTACACAGACACACAAGAAAAATCAATTTTGTTGAATTTCGTTGATATCTAAAAATTTAAACCGATACAGATCTGAAAATAATTTTGTTCAACTATCAAAATAATTATGTAGGAAACTTAAACATGAAGAAAACAATGCAAAAAGTTTGACATTCTTTCAACTAGCTTGAGCGATCTACATAATTATTTTGATAGTCTAGTAAAATTATTTTTAGATTTATATCTAGCTAAATTTTTAGGTACTTCAACAAAACTGTTCTTTCACATTTTGTTTTAAAATTTTCCCCGAAAGTATGGTAGTTGTGGTACTATACAATATTTTAAAGATTTTTATCATGCACTTCAAAATTAATCAAACTTAGTTTATACTTTATTATAGTTTTATTAATGAGAGAGATTTACATATTTTCTCTGTGCAGTGTACACACATATATTAAATTTGAAGAAAAGATTTATATAAAATGTTAACTGCAAATTAGCCGAGGAATCTTTTATTATGATTGTATTTTATTTTTTTTTTAAATTATATTTAGAATTATAGTATTACTAATATGACATCATATTTATAAATACATTTATAATTATTTAATCAAACCAATTAGACACCAATATTCTTAATATTATTTCCACATCTTGATGCAAAATTACCAACGTCGCCGTCAAACATAGCTCAAAAACAATTTGCGGATTGCAAATAGTTGAGAGTACATTCCAGACATGACTGCTCGGCAATATTTCGCATATATATTTTCTAGACCGTGATGTTACAAACGTCATCTCGTTGAGTGAAGTTATTTTGTTGGAATTTATGCTATTTATATAGTTTTACGTCTATGAAAACGTTGAAAATATCGTACATGCAAATGGACAAGGTAATTGTTCGTAGAAGGAATACAGAATAAAGTTTTCAGAAAATTAAATATTTCACGTCAGATAAATAAAATGATAAATGAATACATTTTCTACTAATGTCAATATCTCAGAAACGTATACACGCATGTTGCACTGTTACATGTAAATGACTGACTACAGACTATTAAATTGACAGATTGACCAAGTTTTTGTAAATATTATATTTTCAAATACACAAACGTTATATTGTATTTTTTTTATCTTGATTGAAAAAAATATATCGACTATTTATTTAACAGTTAGTTCAAAACAACTGCTTTCAAAAAATTGATTAATCGCTTACGTGAAGTAAAAAAGTCTTGATGGCATGAAAAGATTGTTTGTGAATAATATCGCTCAGTCTACTACAATACTTTCGCGTATAAAGCGAAACATATGCTTCATTTTGAGTAATTTAGTCACTATATAGTAAAAAAAATTGTGTATTTGTGTTGGAAATGGTCCACTCACGTTTGTGTTAACAGTTTGTGTTGAATTTTTTAATATATTCGAATTAATTTAACATAATGTGATTATGTTATTTAAAGATTTTTTGTGAAATTGATATTCAATGTTTTTTAGTGTCACAATTTATGAGTAAGTGAACAAGTAACATAAAAATAATGTGTTTCAAAATTTGAATTCTAAGACAAATGAATAAAGTGTTAATTTAATATATCATAAATGTTACTTTTCTAACAAAAAATATGCTTTCACGATTTTTTTACAAACTGTGTCGAAATTATCTTTCTTTGTATTTATTCTCTTACATAATATTTGCGTTATCTTCTAATATATTCATCTTGTGTAAAATTAACTCAAAAATTCAAGTGGACCGTTTGGGATATGCGATTTAAGTTAAATTCAACACATTTTTTTCCAACTAGAGAGTAGTGTATGTTTATACGTAAAACAAGGTTTAGTTAGAGTAATTTGCGAAAGGAGATTAGAAGGTTTCGTTCCGCGTATAGAATATGAAGGCCGTACTTTACAATATATGGATTCATACTTATAATTGAATTATTATATAGATGGGTAACTCTTTATCAGAGTTGAACCAAAGCCCCCAAAGTATACCTTGATGTTTTCACTAACGCTCCTGCCAACTTTGATTTATTTGGTAAACGAGGAAACTTCAGCTTTATATAACAGTATCGACTTTTACAATACAATTTATTACAATTACATGTTATTTGGTGAATACAATATTTAAATTAAAGCGAAGAAAACAATAATTAAAATTCGATTGAATTGAGATTATTATTTAAATAAAATCGAATGTCTTCGGAGGCTAAAAAAATTTTTAAATGAAGTCGCAGATTTCGTAATATGATTTTGTAAGCCACGCAATCAAAAGCATATCTGGAAGTATTATACAAATGATTCAATTAATATTAATTCATATTGAATGTGGCTTGCCAGAGAATTTCACATTTTATTTTCCGTTTAGACAGAAATTTGTTTACCAAATTTGTGTTATCCGAAATGATGATCAGGAGTAAATCGTATAAATCTGCCTTTATAGGCAGAATGCACGTCCTTTGTATAAAGCTTGTATGAGGTTTCCCTGCCTCGAGCAATGCTATTCTTGTTTTCTCTCTTGCTATCTCACTTCTTCCTGCAGTCACTCTTTCGGTTTTACGCGTGTCCGTTAATTGCTGCATTTTGCTTACAGGATCAGATTATTGTGACAGCTGTCGAGTGCAGCTTGCGTGGCGCTTTCGTGTCCGCCAGTGCATCTCCCTGAACGTAATTCGTGAACCGAGCTATTCGCGGCGGTTTCGAGGGTTCGCATTCGTAATCGAACGGGGTTGGCCCGCCTCTTTATCGGAACTGACTGACCCATTTCGACTCTAACTATATTTGCAAACGATTAGTTCATTTGCGTGATTGCATTTCACAAGTTTAAATACATTTTAACGATTTATATTCGTTATCGTGTTTTTGAGCTACGAAGTTATGCGCACGTGACATAAATCGTATAATAACCACATAATACTTTTATTAAAAATCGATAGATCATGTTTTACCTAGTTGAAAAAAGAGACTGATGGTATCATTTAAGTCATATAAAAGTTATATTTTATATAACTTACTTTCGAAGCTAATAACTTTCTGCTTTGTTCTAAAATCTTTTTATTTTATGAGAACATATTTGCTATAGAAAGAATGATCATTGTCTTTCTAAAAATATTTATAATAAAATCGCAAAATAATTGTCGCATTTTAATTAAATGTTATTAAATTAATTAATTTGAGTATACGTTACCACATCGGAAGATTTTCATTACATATTCTCGAGCATGAAACGCCGGCCAGAGTACGAGGCTAGCATTTAAAGATACACGAGACTATCAACGTCCCGTGGCTGCTTGCTTACCGCGACATTTGAATTTTTGATTCAGCAGGCTTGAAAAATATACTTGTTAAAATGCCCATACATATGTATGATTTGTCGTTTAATGCAGAAATATTTCACAATTTCGATTACGTATGCGCTCGTCACATACATATCTGCTTCCAGTCTGTGTAATGTCGCATCCCTCGGCGACAACCGTCCTCGTTAATAAATAGGTATATTTCGCGTGCGCGGAATTATGTTATCATGACAATTGTATCTATAGCAAATAATGTCACATATCTTAAGCAAGTAATTATTTTTCAAAGCAAAAATCATAAATTTGCGCGTCGTACTGCTGTTGCATTTCACCCGAGATGAACGATACTGAATAATTAAAATGCAATGTACATTACGCGAAAATTAGTTGTACCTTATTAAGATTTATTACAATACTATGATATTAATGTATCTTGTAATCCAATTTATCTGTGACAAATTCACAAATGTAACAAATGGCACAAATTCTATATGATTTGTATAATTTTTTGTGGAAAATTATTTTTTCCCTTAGGATGGTGTGAAAATAACATTCGCGTAAGAAATATAGTAGAATTAAATGTTTATTCGATGTGCAGTGAATGAAAATTATATTGTCATTGAAGTGAGAAAATACCCTATTCGTTCTAATGTTGTGTCGTTCAGTAACATTTTATGTCAATTAGTATCATGAATTGTATCTGTTAATTACGTTATTATAACGAGCTTCACAGACACGAATGTACGCTTATTCCCGGGAGAACTGAGTAATAATGATAGCAGTAAATCTATTTATAATCTGACACAAATCCCCAAAGAATTGCTGAAAATGCTACAATTGCTAACAATATCAACGATATTCGGAAGTAGCGACACACAATTATAAGCATACGAGGATAAAACAACATGTAATAACATAATACAAATGACGAATGTTATTTACTCATGATAACTAATTTCCGGCAAAGTTATAAAATAAATTCAAGAAAAGCATTCAGTTGTATACATTTAAATTATGCGTGAAATCTAAATTGAATTACAGTTTATCAAGTTTCCTTGCTTGATGACGTCATCTCATTTGTACAATCGCTAAAAATCCTCCAGAATATTGCGTAATTTATTCACAGAGAAACTCGCGAGACGTTAAACGGCAGTCAGCAGTTTTTGGGCCGAGTCTCATTCGTGAGATCGCTGTAGAAAACTTGTCCCAGGATATTTGCACAATGTCGAAGCAGCGAGCTCCATTCGTCGTATAGGGATAAAGTCGCGATTCTTGGTGTCCGCGACAAGCGCGCGAGTGTTCAGTTGGAGGTGGATATCTCTCCCTTTCTTCAGGATCGCGTGCACACACATGGAAGGAGGCAACCGAGCGTGTACGAATCGATGAATACCAGTGCACTCTCGATTCTCCCCGCAGAGTGACAGGAAGAAACCAGAAAATGGCGGTGAGTCATGTCGCTACCATTCCTTCACGGGCGCGCAACCATTCATTCCCCGATTCGTGGTTACATCCACCATACCAACGGACTTGTATAGAATTCCGTAAGCACCCATCGAGCTGATGCGGTAGACCTATCTGTTTGCATAACGCTGGAGGAAAAGGGGATGAGATAGGAATAGCAATCGTAGGATGGACGGCGAAAAGTGAATTGCGCGATTCACAGTTGTTATCTCTTTTTCTCCCCCTCCTCCCTTTTAAGTCTTCTCTCGGTTTAATTCAGCGCAAAAGCGGGCTTTTAAACTTTCGAAACCACGAGAACCGTGGCATCGCATTTGAAACCGATGCGATATGGAAGTGGCAACAATTCTCCATCTCTGAAGAGATGGGAGATTTGATGGAATCTCTGGATGGAGGGACGGGAAATTCGCCATTTGCGAGATACAAACATATTACGTATAGAAATTTCGGGAGCTCAGTCGGGGGTTCAGCACTGCAAACGGGGACCAGCCGTCCTTCTTTCGTCGGTAAACTGTCCATTTTTTTTCTCTCTTTCGATGCTTGTGAAAAAGCTACTCGCGTTGAAAGGGAGTTAATTTTTGCTTCACAACATTGTGTTGATTCAACGTTTATCAACGTCGAGTGAAAGCATCTAAAATGCTATCGTAGTAGATACAACGTTCACTGCTTCAAAGAGGAAGGACATATATGGATCGTATCGTGAATTGCATCGATATGACACGGTAATGGCTATTGCGAATGTACCGCGACGACGCACGAATGGCGGAAAATGAATAATCCAATGAATATATCAGTGTGGCATGAAGTTTCCGTGATTTATGAGACGTATTGTCTGTTCTACTATAATACGAATACGATGTATTCTGTAGATTGAACTGATTTCGTGTAACACATGTTACTATTTTAATTTGTTATGGTTAGTGACATTTGCCAAAGTTAAAAATTATATATATATATATATATATATATATATATACACAAGGTGGTTCATTTTAATCTTAACAAACAAATATTTTAAAAATATGCAACTTTAACAAAAAACATTCTAAAGTTATATGGCATAGAATAGGACATTATCATTGTACGTTCTCTTCTATACCATACATCTTTTATTTAGAATGTTTTTTGATAAAATTGCATATTCGAAATATTTGTCTGAGATTAAAACGAATCACCCTATATATATATATATATATACACATATACGTATGGATATTGCGTAATATCTACATTTTCCATTGCTTTAACTTTGTTCCGTCATAAAGAACAAATTACTGATATTGTATTCTTTTGCAAATAACTTCATGTTTTCTAAGTAGTATATAATACAATAAAAGTGAAACTTTTGTACATTTTGCGTACAAAAGAGTATACAAATTCGATTTAATTTCTAATTAAAATTTGTATTGCTTCTTCGTACTCGTTATCCGTCTGCTCCGATTATTGTTACGTTGTCTGATTTACTGTGAAATCAAATCACTGCTGTTGATGCTGAAAGCCCTAGTCTTAATTGTTTCGTGCTGCTGAATTAATGAACGACATTGTATTGTGTTCAGAAATGTGTTCAAACTCGGGTGTTGGTACTATCCAATCTTTTGCTCCTCGGTTACTGTTCAAAGTATACTATAATCAAGGATGAGTATACAGACAGTAATCTTCCAGATGCGATCTGTTGGAGATACTCTATGTGTCGAGAGAAGACGTGATCAGTTTGCGATTTACAGACGAGTCCTAGATATCGCGCAGATGTGTGAGCGACATGCCTCAATTATCTAAATGTCGATTAAATGAACGATCGATCGAGAGAGAGAGAGAGAGAGAGAGAGAGATATCCGACTAATACATTTTCTCATTATATGCTCTATTAAGCAATGTTTTATACGACGTCGCTACTCTCGAGGTGCCCGTCATAAATATTTTATAAATGATATTGTTTGGGTTAACATTTCTCTCTCCATATTTCAATGTTCCAGTACCAAAGCCAGAGAAATATAAATTGCAACCACATATACGTAATCGAATTATTTTTAGAGTTTTGTACTTTATAGTCGTGCTATCGATACTGTTTTGAAAATTTGTGAAGAATTATTATATTTATTATTTATGCGTCACATATACACATACAATTTTGTAGAATAATCTAAATTTATATTTGTAATTTTTAAAGGAAATTATAAAAGTTTGTTGGAAGATAAAAAAAAACACCTCAATAGTTTAAAATATTCTTTTTATTTCTAAACAAAATATTTTAAATCTTATTTTATAAAAACATCAATTAGAAATAAGTGAAGACAAAAACTTTACATAATCATTCTTAGAAAAAAAAAGAATCCAAGTACAACATTAAATTGCTTAACTATGTAATTATTGAATAAATTCCTGAAAAACCTAATTCTAGCGAATAGAATTAAAAAATTTCAATGATGAAATACTAGGCGTAAGACAAGATATAAATCTATTAATTGGCTTATTCATTTTGCATTTCTGCAATGCAGAACATAAAATAATCATATCCATAAAGCACTTTTTCTTCGCTTCTTATTAATCTGACTTCGATTCCCATTCCCGTAGCTTTGCTTTCAGCAGAAATTCTATTGTCCCGCTTGTCAGAGACATTCGGGGTATTATTGTCCTCGACTTTCCGGAAATCATACGACTCATCTCGAGCAAAAGCATCTTTTGGAACCAGCGATAGCTGGCAGGTAATTAATCGCTTTCTTTAACATCTGGTGCATTGCAAGGTTGTCACGTTGGAAAATGACAGTTCGTATTCTCACTGTAGATACACGTTTTACGCTAAATCTAGCTTTTTCATTTCATATATTTTACTGATTTATTATATTAAATCTTAGTTTCCTTATATTAAACTTAATGTAAGAAAAACTAAGAAGAAAAAAATATAATATCTGAAGAAAAATTGAAAATCTTCAAGAATATAAAATAATTGAATGATAAGTGCGCGCAAATGCACTACAATAAAAGAAATATAATTCGTATTCTGTATCTAACGAACGTATTCTATTAACACATCTCTCTTCTACATCTATTTTTATTGTTAAGTGTGAGATTAGATGACAAGCTAATGTAGCTAACATAAATGATGACGTTTTATACAGTTTGTTCGTATTGCCAAATATTCGGTATGTTGCATTCTTTACAATATATCATTATTCTCTCGCATAATAAACTCGTTTAGAGAAGTGAAGAGAATAAGGGAGAATATGATCAAAATGTCTGCGGTTTCTATTTCTCATTTCCAAAGTACATTATGCTGGCAAAAGATCAAGTTACTTCACATAGTCACAGTGATATTTTCCGTTGCCATTATCGAACCCAAACTAACCACGTTGTAAGGGATATTGAGTAATTATGCCAGTAATTTTTAACGGTTATTGCGGTTAATTAAATTTCAGTTAATTAATCAAATATTTTGCTTGAAAGTTTCGTTTCTTTGTGCGTATAAATGACGTTACTATATGAAGTCATTAGGAGATTTACAAATGCAATATTATATTGATTTGAAGATACTCTATTAGGACTATAGCACACAAAACGTATAAGCCTAGTATAGATAAGACTGTTTGGACCAACGAGTATGTTATGTAAATTAAAATGGCAACTTTATGCTGGATGCTCTTTGGTCCAGATGGTCTATAATGCTATGCTATGTTTATGCATTTTGTATGCTTCTCTATACCTTATCTGTGTCTACATATTATCTGTTGTGTATTAAATTATTTTCATTCTTTTTAATATGTTTATATATTGATAAATACATTAATTATATATTGATAAGTACATTAATCGTATACTTTAAAAAATATGAGTGGATTTAACATTACGAGTTTTAAATCGATGAAGTTAATATAAATTTATTATGAAGTTAATATAAACAGGGATTTTAAATTAAACACCACATTGACGTTAATATTAACATCAACCCGGTGAGAATGACACAGACACCGCATGGTGTTAAATCTACACCCGTATTTTTTTAGAGCATTGATGTCAGAGCAAATGTACGTAACAGACAACAATAGCATAAAAATAAATGTCATAATGTTTGAAAAGTTTGCCAGTTTTTCTCTACCACAAAGCACGCAATAATTGTTAAAATGTACTTTTAAAGCAATTTAAAATTTAATCTTGACGTATGCATACCGTGGCACTATTCATTATTACGCGTGTATATATCGCGGAAACCACCAGAATGGTTATAGCAATGATATAACGAACGACCGAAGCTCCGATTTCATGTTTCATATTACATTCCATTTGGCGTTACATCGTACTTTCTATTACTATTACAGCGTAGGCTCTCTTGGCACGATAAAACCGCAAACGATTCGATCAGGTTCGTTACCGCAATGCGATATAGTTTCCCACAATTGCTCGCTAACCGCCACCGAAATTACTGATTCTCGTCCATGAAGAGCTCACTTGTCTTTTTGTCGTCCACAAAAGGCCTGACACAATATCGGTATCCTGGACTCGTAAGCGCCAAAACTTCCTAAAGCTTCGCATTATGTAATGTCTTCCTCTATGAACATACTCACACACATACACATACGCAAACTCAAGTGCATCGTCTGCCCGTTCTTTCTCTCTTCCGAGAAAATTCCATCATCGCCCTTGTCAGAGACAATTGGAGTATTATCGTGCCTCCTCGACAACATCCGGAAACTCGGTGAATCGAACGCGGCAAGAAACCTCTTAGAAAGACGTCGATAACCCTATGTCACCGTTAATAAAGGATCACCTCAGCCGCCAGCTTGGTCCTTGTCGCGATAGTCACCGTCGTCGTCCTCTTCATCGTCGTTATCGTCATCGTCGTCGTCGTCTTCGTCGTCGTCTTCGTTTTCGTCTTCGTCACAGTAGCATCATACGGTTCTCTTTTGTTGATGAACGGCTAGGTACTTCCATTTGCCGATACTTAATCAAACTTATTATATCGAGCAATCCGGACTTTCGGTTCCTCGCTTAGCTCGAGCGTCTAATCGCGAAACTTTCAAGTTTTTTATTGGACAGCTGTTCTTTCCAGTAAGGCCTGAAGAAAAACAGCTGTCTAGCTCAGTGATGTATCTGCCGTTTACGAGGATTTTTGCGAGCGTTCTGCCGATATCAGGATAAGGATACCTCGAGGACCTCGCGAATCCACGAATCTTCGTAAGCGGTTACAGCAATGTCAATTTAAACGAGTGATGTGAGAACGAAAATTGCTTCGATCGGATGATGAGAGAACTGTCTATTGCGATGCGACATTTAGAAAAAAATATAAAAAAAAGTAAGAACGAGTAAGTTACTATTACAGTTTTTTGTCAGACGTTATTTAAGTATACGAAAGTAGCTTAAATTGTGTGATTGCTTTAATACATTTTCATTATTTTTGTGGTTTTATTTAATTTATTATTGATAAAAATTTACAAAATTATTTGTTTTATACATCGCTAAAATTTATCATTATATTCGTCCTACGTATTAGAGTCAATGTCTTCTTAGCTATATAGAAATTGTTATAGATCCCGCGAGAAAATTCGAACCAACCGGCCACTTGAAGGAGCGAGAAAATAAAGTAAAAAGAAAACAATAGAGATTTTTCCTCGAAAATCGGAAGTGCAGCGAGAAATTCCGAGTGCTAGTTACAATATATATGGCGCACCGATAAAAATGTCCAAATGCTCGCGATGGCGCCCACGCCCGTACACAGACACACTCACACGAATAACAACGTGCACTCTATACAGGACGAACCGTTTGTTAGCTGGCGAAGCTGAAGAACGTTACATCACTCGGCTGGATAAGCCGGTACAGCAGAATATACTTGAGATTAGGAGCGCGATAATTTACTGCCGGGGCTCTTTTCTTCGTGGCGCGCTCGCCGTTTCGCTACGTCGTATCCGACGCTCGATTTCTGCACGTAGCGTAACGCGCGGCCGGCGTCTCGATGCGAACGAAAAAAACTCAATTAAGAGGACAAACGGCGGAGGTCGGAGGTAGAAAAACGGTGAAAAATGCCCGGGGTCGACGGCGCGCGGCGCACCAGGAGAACGAGCGTCCGATGATGCCAAGGACCCTGGCTTCGCATCGAGGCGAGTTCCGTCTCTCGCCTTGCATTTCGGAGCTTGCTTTGCCGCTTGCACTATCCACAGCCAACTCACAGACAAACAAAGTTGCGTCGCCGTGTACGTGCGGAAGTTATCCCTGGTAATGCAGAAGGAAGGCGAGCGGGAGAGTCGAGGCGACTGCATCGAGCGTCGGCCGATCATAAGAAAACACAATAGTTTCGCAGTAGTTTAAAAGCGGGCACCGGCGAAACGAAGTCGCGAAGACCCGGGGAAGGGGGTGTCGTTCCGCTCTCCGTTTCGCCCCGGAATTGTAATCGTAGACTTGAGTACAGCGATGGGATAGCTCTTCGTTTCCGCCCTCTCGCCCTCTTGTTCGTATCGCAACGCGAAATCATAAAGGCATTAAAAGGTAATTTCTGCGAATCTCAAGTTCGTACTTTTTACATTTCCGATGGCGAAATGCTTTTATGATGACGATCGAACTGGAGAAATTTTTCCTTTATTATTTCATAATATATTATAGAACGCAATGATATATATATATATATATCAAATATTAATGTATAATAAATATAGTGTACGTGATGTTGCTTAATTAAACATAGCGCGGATATGGCGACTTAGGTCGAAAAAGGTTCGAGCAATTCTCACTGATTATTATAAAATGGATTATGCATATAATATCAGGATAATTTTAGTCTGTTTGCTTTATATAATTTAAAAGTTATTTACAAATAGAATGTACACTTCGATACTAATTACAATAAATATATAATGCTGAAAACAATCTATTACAAAACGTAATTGCTCATTTAACTTAAAACTGGATTATTAATGGTATACTCAATATTGCAGAATCCTCTCTGTGGTTAGTAAAAGTATCATCAATCATTAAATACTCGTAATTAATAACCTATTGGTATCGTAATTGATTTTGCTGAAGTAAATCGTACTATATAGAGCAATCAACATAGCAGGAACTCGTATCGACGTGTTGTTTCTCGCTATCTCTATTAACATCTGGCGTAAATTGTTGCATAGATATTGCTACAACTCATGTCTGCAGTGTTGTCTGTAATGTTGGCTGGTCTTCCGTCATATGCATAACTCCTGACGGATGCACTGCTGCATCGCTTCGGGGTGCATTATGGCAGTGGGTATCTCCCTAGTAATAATCAAGTATTTGTTTAAGATGGTGATGTGAATGCAGTACATTGACTAGATCCTAATGTACGACTCAGCTCTCTCTCTCTCTCTCTCTCTCTCTCTCTCTCTTTGCTCTTTGTTAGAATATTATTATATATTTAGTATGTCATAAATTTCAAACAAAGGAATATAAATAATATGGAACATATCTATCGTTTTGTTGAAATAAACTCATTAATTATCATTGATTCTTAACCAGCTGTTTGAACAGATTTATCAGAGGCAATTATGTATATCAAAGATCGAAAGACCCAATGCTTTTCGACGTAATAGCGCTTCATAATTCTTTTTCGCTTTTTTTTTTACATCATGCAAACGTTATATCCTCAACTGTGGACACTAAAAAAATTGCACGAGAAAACGGGTTATAATTTATGATCTTGGAATCCATCTTTTGTGAATTGTGCGCAATATTACTCATCGATCAAAGTCTCGTCATTCTGCGCTCTCGTACAATGACTCAATTTCTTTTGCCAATCTAATAATATTCCCTTTCTCGTATGATGAATAGTTACCTCGTACGGAAATGTTACCATTCTATTTTTTGTTCCTTTCCTAGCCGTTTCGCTGTATCTCCGCAAGAAAAGCGTATCATTTGTATATGTAGTGAATGCGTGTTTAATATCAATTTGTATAATACAACCATCACTTCCCGAACAGAAATTATATCTTGCTTGTAATCGCACATAAAAGGAATCTTTGATATAATACGCTATATTTGATATAATACGTGCATCAATTTTTTTGTCGTATCCTTCTGTAGCATAAAAATCTCATGTACGTGGCATAGATAATAATGTCCAACAGGTTTGAAAGCTTTTCGTAAGTCGTTTTCACAGGCTCTCTTCGAGCTTTACAGACTACGACTTTTCGTCGACGCGGAATCGAGTGAAATCGAATCGAGATTTTATTTCATGTCGAGTGACACACATAGAGCAATCGTCTCATACTCGGTTGTCACGAGACTGTAACGAGAATCGCGCTCTAGCGAGTACAAGAATGAAGCGACGTGTAGCCGAGAGCGTTTCTATTTTCCTTGTGTACATTACGTTCGCCCGAGTAAACCGAAATTCAAGAAACTACAAAGCCCGTGCATCGTGCGCATTCTGAACGGATTCACAATACACAGTTATGGCGCACGCTCGTCTTCCTCTCTACTGCATCGCGCCGCGTTGATCGAGCGACTTCCGGCGAGCGGCGTCCCTTCGGCGACGCTCGAGCTATTTTTCATAGCGATACTAGCGCATTATCGAGCAGAGTCGATACATCACCAGTTAATAGCTGGCATCGTGATGCTCGCATTAATAGTTCGTAGACGAGAGAGAACTCTTCGTGGTATATCGTTGAACTGATCGTCGGTGGGTCATCGCTCGTTCGGCCCGTTTTACGACGAACAGTAGTCCACGTATGTGAGTTTATGCGCCGGAAAAATGACGTTCACGGCGCCACGATATCACGTTAGAAGATGAGCAGCGAAGAGAGAAACAGAAAGAGAGAGATAGAGAGAGAGAGAGAGAGAGAGAGAGAGAGAGAGAGAGCATATGCATTTTTCAAGTGCGCCTACGCAACAGCGGTACTCATTAAAACTCATTCGCCAAACAGTCAGACCGCGGCAGATTACAGCGTACGGACAGTGAAATGTGTGCCTTCTCTACATTCACGTTTCCCGTTTACGTTTTTGCATTCGACGAATTTACGCTGAATTACCGGCGGCGTGTTTAATTCAGTGTTCGTGGTCTTATCGAGATCGCCAGTTCAATCATGCGACGCGCGGAACTGCGATTTTGCGCTATGCGCGCCCTCCGATCATTTTGCATGAATCGACGCTTTCATATTCCAATATTTGAATATCCCGACTGCACGTGTTATTCTGGAATATGTTTATACGAGAAAATGCAAGATAAATTGTTACCTGATTTACATGACTATTTTCTGGTTATACCGATAGTCGCGGTTAATTTACTTTTGAAACACACTCATGCGTTACCTATCTATTATTTCTATAACTTCAGATAATATCGGGTTACTTGAGATAATTTCAGATAGATAATATTTTCTAACTGTAATAAAGACATCTCGTACTTTTAGTATACAATGTTTTATAAATGTTATAATTTATTATTATTACTTTATTATTTATTCTAATTAGAGTAAGTTCTTCAGAAATTTGAGAATACGTATATATTTAATTATATTTAAATTTTAACTTTAATTTATTTTTTTTTTTGCAACAATTAGTTTATTTTTGGAACCTATGTTCTATCACTGTTGTAAAGTCAATACAGTTGACGTAGGGTAAACTGTACGTATTGATCAAATATCAAATTCCCTCCTGGACTATCTCGTTATCAGCATGTTGCATGTGTAATGGTCTGTTACATATAAATGTTGCTACTAACAAACAATGTTGTGCGGACAATTTTTTGCTCACGTGTGCATCTTTTTTAATTTCTGTGAAAAATAACTATTATAAAATGAAAATCTACATGGAAAGAATAGTGAAATATCTAAATTTAGCTCTTCTTCTTATTAATAATTTTGGATTATTAAAATAATACGTAAGTATTATCTCAAACATATGATGAATAATGTTGCAAAAAGTTTTATTAAAAGTTTTACATTATAGCAATCAATTTAGGCATTTTACATAATTATTTTGATGTTCAACAAAATTATTTTCAAATGTGTATTTAACTAAATTTTTGATATTTCAACAAAACTATATTTTTTATGTATTTATTTTTATTCTGGTTAATCATGATGACTTGAAAATGAACTACATATGAAGAAAGTGAACGGTAGTATTTCTGAAGAGTTTCCTTTTATAATTGCCTATGAAAAGATGCGTCGATCGCAATTTTATTACGTATATCTAGAAACTACGCCAGTATCCAATAAACCGCGACGTGTAATACTTTAGTTAGGAGCTCTTTTTTATACATCCGATTTTGCTATTCGCCAGCTGGTCATAATCATCAACTTATCTTTTACATTTATAATTAAGCATTTTATTTCAGCGCAATGTTCACTGTAAGTCAGGCTGTAAAAATATCTGGCTACGACTTCGTCGCATGAACACACGGAAATCGGGTACTTACGTTTTATGGCTACATCGTGTCATTTTCTCCGGTTTTCTTCGTCCCCAAGGATTTTTGTCTCGTCTCCAGAGCAGTAAAACCATAATTCTATACGATATCTTCTCGTACTTTTTTTTTCTCGTTTTGCCATTGTCGCACATGGCAGACCGCGGAGCGTTTCGCTTTATTCGGGCTCAATGATGAAGTTATACGTTCCCCTGCTTTCACGCAATTACGATATTTTCTCGGGATTTGACATCCGACTGGCTGCGCAGCCAGTCGCCGCTACATTTTCATTTGGCCGTACTGTTGTGTGCTTTCACGCCACAATATGTACACACACGCTCGATACAGCTTTGCGCTCCATCTCTCTCTCTCTCTCTCTCTCTCTCTCTCTCTCTGTCTCTCTCTCTCTCTGACCCCATTTTTTTTAACGTATCCCGCATTCAGCTCTGATGTCAACCAGATTTTAGAAGAGATTATATATTACATTGTGTCTTTTTGATATCATATGCTGATGCATTTATTCATCAGTCGCACAAGTACATTTGTCCATGCACGGTCATTAGCATTCACTCAAACCCAATATCGAAAACATGAATTAAATGAATCGATGAAATATCAAAATAAGACGGCTGATTTGTCATGAATTTTGCATTTACATGTTTATTTTGCATCTGAATACGTCCGTTGCTTATGGACACTATCAATTATCATGTATTGAAATGTGAAATGCTTATTTTATGCTGTAGAATTTAATACACGGAAAGAACGGTTTTGAAGTACTTACCTAAAAATTTAATTCAATACAGATTGGAAATAATTTTTCTCGTATCATCAAATAATATATCAAATAATTATGTGGGACGCTTAAATTGATTGTTGCAATGTTAACTTTGTGCAGCATTAACGTTCAAGCTTCTACATATTGTAATTATTTTGATGGATCCTACATAATTCTACTAGTAAAATGTACATTTGAATAAAACTTTTTTGACTTGTATAATGTTCGAAATACGAAATAAGTAGAAATAACTAATTATATTCAAATTTATAATCTGTATCATGCAAAAGGGTGCATTTAGCTAATCAGAATTATACTTAGACGTATACGCATATATGGTAATTGGCTGTCGCGGGACTACTTTAGATAATTACAAACTCTCGTAATTGAAGCGAAGCGACGTGCATTCATGAATAAAATGTCAACTTCCCCGTCTGGCGTGTGTCATTTAATATAACCCTCCTATTTATGTCATTATAAGTAACGATTAAGTTGGCGCGCATCTTTCATCATTATGTAGACGTAGAGTCCCATTTCCATTCATCCGGTTTAATATCCTCTTATTTTTGTTTGCTCGGAAGTGCAATTTGTCCCACCCAGTAATAACTTCTCAGATTGCCGACAGTCCGCCCGGGTTTCACCAATTTCCGCTTTTCTAGCGAGTGCAGTTCTCTATTCTCAAATTTCTTCGTGCTTCATTGCGATCTGCTGCTTGTCAGCATTTTTAACAAACGGTCGCTAGTCACCGAAAGTCGCATTATTCTTGAAAAACTGAATGCATTCTGTGTCATTATCGGGTAGTTGTAACTTTTTACTGTGCACAATGCTGAAGCGACATTAGCTAAATTTTTCGTCGACACAGAGTTCTTGTAGATTTAAAATTTGTATTCTTATATATATGTATATATATATAAAATAAATAATAATTTATACATATTAATATTAACTAAATATATATATGTAATACAAATAATTTCTAATAGTAAATAACTATATAATAGTAGACTATATACACACACATTAAATAATATAATTTAAAAGATAAAATATATTGTAAATTCTGTGCTAATAATATACATGAAAAAAAATATATGCAGGTAATGTATTTTGTTATAAAAGACAAATTGTCTATAGGATAAATTTTCGCAGTTTTTAATGCATAAATAATATATTCATAAGACGATAAGGATAATTTGCAACAATTGGAATGTGCTTACCAACGAAATTAACTGCAAACATTTCGATTCTAGACTTGAGTCCTCTTCTGTGCGGAAGTCAAGTATTACATAAATAGTATTTGTATTTGACTTCTGCACTGAAGAGAACTCAAAATCGAAACATTGGCAGTTAATTTTGTTAACAAGTATATTCCAATTGTTTGCGAATTATGTCGTATATCATCTTATAAGTATATTGTTTACATATACTAACAACCACGGAGGCTCATATAGACAATTTATTTACTCTTGGAGCTTCTTATTTATTCTTGGAGCTACAAAACAACTTTTTATTTTAATGTTTTTTATATTATATTATCGCAATGTGCTGTAATAATACATGCAAAATTATATAGAACGTATTTTTCAAAATGTCAAAATTCCGGATAAAACGAATGTAGTCTTTCTTGTTTTTAAATGTCGAGAATGTTATTTCTGAAATTCGATATCGTTATTGAAGAATCGGTCAACGCTATCGCCTGCAGACGAAAGTTGGCTGGTCGGCTGAGTGCTGGCGAAAAATCATGAATTTTCCACACGTATCGCCACCGATCGAACTGCCAAACTTCACGTAATAACTCAGAAAAATTTGTTAACTCGCCGCGCGTACATAACGTATATACTGCATGAAAATACAGGTCTTTGATGCTAAATTTGTTTGTTGTTTTCGCTTGATTCACTAGAGCTCATCAAGTCGCTTCGCTACTTCCTATAACGTCAAAACTTCCACCTCGAATCTCTTCGTTATGCAACGACAATATAAGCGCGGCTGTAGATATAGTGACATAATCAACGTATTCTGCGAGGAACTTTCGATAGTAAAAGGGATCGTGTTCTGCAGTATTTTGAATATTTATCGTTAAACTCTCTCTCTCTTTTGCACGAGATAGAGACATCTGTTAGTGTTTACAATAAATAAATATTAAACTCACTTTAACTTACATGCAGCACAACTCGATAAATATACTCTTTTAAATAATTTTATCTGCTTTAGTTTTCAGTCCTCTACAATGAGAAGATTAAAATAACTATGAAATTGTATTATTAATTAAACGTATTATATTAATATCGATACGGATAGAGAATAAATTGCCTTAAGTTCGTGAGAATGTTTCACAGAGAATGTTTTGTCAGCTTCTCACAAACTTATACGTGCATCTATTTCCATTGCTTTGTTCCATTGCTTTCTACATTACAGACTATTTTGCTAGTTCTGTAGCTTTTTATTGACGCATTGATTGTCTCGAACAATTAGAAACGTGCAACTATCACGTTTATCGCATTAACATCTAATCTACGATGAGACTTTGTTACAAGTGCAGAATGCAAGCAAAGATGCGTCGCAATTTGTAAGGTTAGCATATGGGGAAACTGGCAACAAAATACTCTTTCGCTGTGCCGCATGCTTTAGCATTGTTGAACTTTAAAGCAGGTAAAAGATAGGAGAGAGAAACGAGAGAAGCTGTGCGGCCGTTCTGTTCTTACTGTACCCGACGTTTCTCGTTTATCTACATTACTATGTATAAAGAAACGACCGATTGCGTGTACTATGACTGAAATATGTTCGTATTTCTCTGAGATTACCAACATTCCAACGTTTCATTACACACTCGCATAACAACGCATATGAATGAAAAATAGTCATATGTTTTGTTGAAAAACAGGTCTAGGTCACTGAATCTTCATTTCTTTTACTTTATATCTGTCTCATCTTTTTAGTTAATTAAACTTTTATTTCTGCTTTTTCTCATTGAGGGTCCATTTTGAAAAAAGAAATTGTGATAAATATCAATCAAATGTTTTTGATGAAACGAGCACTAGGGACTCATACTTCAAATATTAAAATGAATCATATTCAGGTTAAATCTAAT
The DNA here is from genome assembly GCF_000204515.1 of Acromyrmex echinatior. The sequence goes on from NW_011626564.1 coordinate 110,159, forward strand.
TATGAAATAAATTGCGTAATACAAATTTGCTGTTATAACGACTTTGGTAACAGATCTCATTACGGAATATGATATACTGAACGTAATAATTCAACCTCATTTAATTTAATGCTTTGCTTATGTTGAATAATTAATGTTAAATTATACAAGTATTATTATATCATATTAATATTTTTTTATAAATATTATTAAGAAATCGTTTACATAAATATTGTTACTATCCAAAGTTTTAATTAAATTTTCGCTCACTGATCAAATGCGTCATCTGACTGAAGAAGAAAAAGTTATTAAAAAAAGAGATTTTAATGTATTAATATGGAAAGAACGATTTTGTTAAAATACAATATATAAAAATTTAAGTAGGTAAAAAACTATCAAAATAATTATGTAGGAAACTTAAATATATGATGAGTAATGCTACAAAAAATTTTATCATTCTAGCAACCAGGTTAAAATAGTCTACATAGTTATTTTGATAGAGACTAACAAAATTATTTTCAGATCTATATCTATAACTATATTTTTAGAGATTTCAAAATGTTCTTTCCATAAAGATATTAGGTCATTTAAAAAGTATCCGCGGTTTTTTCATTCAAAAATTGAACAAAAAACCGCGGATACTTTTTAAATGATCTAATATATTACTGAGGGAGGTGGGGAAAGGGGAGGGGGGAGGGGAGATAATCCATAAACCATAACTTTATTAATAACCGTGAAAATATCTGTGGAGATTTCAAAAGTATTATTAGATCAACAAAATTTTATTTTTAGTTAATAAGTCTACAATTAGTCAAGCAATTTAGAAGATTTAATTGCATATAACTATATTAGATTTTTAAAATATAAATTGTAAAGAAAGATTTTTTTTTTCACGATTACTGCTTCATAATAATATTAAAATTTTCATTAATAAAATCGTCTAACATCTTTATGCTGTTGTTTTATTACAGATAAATCGTAGTTGACATGGCGAAAAGGTGAATCGACGTGATGTCGCGTATGTCTGTGATTTCTGTAACGTGTAGCAATGTGTCGTAAAGTATATACATCTCGCGCGTGATAACGCGTCTCATGGGTTTGGCTACATGCCGGGACGATGGAAAAGAGACACAAGGGAAGAGTATACACGGGACTTTGCAATTCTGATCGCAACCGTTCGTAGTTACGAGTGGGACTTAATTTGCCCGAGGCGCGTTCGCGTACAGACGCGACGATCCGCCCGCGACGGAAACGTTCGGGAATCGTGCTGGAATTATATTGGGATGGCGCACCCCCAGCATTAAACTGTCTGTACCGCAAAACTCATTGCCGAAGCCGTCGAAACGGCTTTCGCAAATCGCGTCGATCGTATTTAACGAAAATGGTTTTACTCGGGTTGATTGCGCCGTTTAATACCTCCGCGCGAAAAATGTCATGGGTAGATTTTACTTTTAAACGATATACCCGGGATAATCTTTCCGTTCGGTTAAATCGACGTAATTTTATTGCAATCAAATCTGTTTGCAGCGGCCGGAAAAACCAATGTTACTTTTTCAAATGTGAGATTAGCATGTACGTGTAACTTCGCTCGATATTTTGATCAACGCCTATGTAACCAGATTTTTTAAACCAATTGAAAAACCAGTTTTGATGAAATGTTGATTAATTGTAACCGATACGTTTCGAATATCAGTTATAAATAATCTTTTAGCGATAATCATGTAAATCAGTGTTTCTCACATAAACATATTAAATCAAATATCAAGTTATTGTTTACTGTAACTGAACGTTCATTTATGACTTATATGTTTATCATGTGTGTTTTGTTGATATTTTCAACAAACATAAATTTACAATCACTAGAATCTAAAGTTGATCGTATTAGCATTATTCTGAATAATAATAAACAATCATACAAGAGATATAAATTTGTATAGCGATAATGCGAATGGATATAAACTTGTTCACAATTCGTTACTACAAAAATTGAAAACAAAATTTGGCTATTAAGAAAATATGTTAATAATAACACTTTAAATAATAATAATAATCTTTACAAAGTTGATTAATTTATTCTAAATATGTGATATTTAGTTGACAGACATGATTTTACTATTATTTAAGCATTCTCAAACTAAGATTAATCTTTATATATTCGCTCAAATTATCACTATTTATCCGGAGTTTTGATGTTAAAGGCTAAGTATATTCAAATTCACATTTCTCTTCGTTACGCTGCTCTCGATGCGATGGATCCCTGACTTTCTTTACTCGCAACACAGGAAAGACGAGTTGTTAAAACTTTGTTATAAATTTCGAAGTTGGCGAAAGCGGAAAGCGATGGGATGATGGCAGCGAACAAAAAGAACAAATGCAACCTCCTTTCATCAGAAAGAAAGTCTACTTGCTAATTATTGGAAAAAAAAATTATCCTATGGATTTATTATCCATGTAATTGCAGGCTATGCCTCCTACAAAAGCTCTTCAGTTTTAAAATATAAATCCATCATAAATGTATCCGTACCTTGCTGCTTCACAAAACTGTTATTACTCGTAATCTTGCGATGCATTTAATTTAAATATTTCTATTGCTGTTAATTTAAATATTTCTTTTAAATCAGTTCATTCAGTTTGTCTCTCAAAAGTTCATTTTAAGTTTTTTCCTTATAATTTAAAAATTATAAGTATTAAACGTGTTCTTTAAATTATACTAAACACAACCGATATAGAGTGGACCGACTTTATTTACTTCATAAAATATACTACCGTTATCGTATTGGCTTCTACTGCTTGTAAAAACGAGCGCCTTTATGAAAGTATAAAAATCCATCGTCCCATTTGACGTCGGCAAGCGAGGTAATTTCGCGTTGCGTGGCGTGCATTTCCTTCTTTCAAAGAAAATTGCTGAAACGTTAAGTGTTTCGTTAAATTAGCTTTCTTTACGAATAATTAGTTGTAAGAAGTGGCACTACCGAAAGCATAAAAACTAGCTGGGGTCTTGAGAGTTTAAATGTAGATACGTTGGCAGTACGAAACTAAAGCAAGGGGAAACGAGGGATGCAAGTATTGCACCCTTCAAAAGAAGTCCCTGGAAACTTAAAACTGGCGTCACGTCGGTTCACATTTTTCAGGATGCCTTTCAAACGAAAATTAAGCAGGAAAAAGCTCTCAACTCTCCAAGTCTTATTCGTAGTAAACGGGGAAATTCGTATCTTTTTGCCATCAAGGAACTTAACTGACATTCCTTGGACTGTATGAAAAACGCTTTGTCATACGACGTCGTAAAATTGTTTACAAGACAATTCAGAAGTCTTATTACAAAAATAGTATCTGATTGACAAAGATCCACTTGCTTCCGTATTCTAATAGTTTATAATTATGTACAAGTTAGAATGAGAATTTTTTACATTGGATATTTATACGTGAGGAATTTATTTATTGAAAATGAATTAGGTATGTGAAGTTTAATGTATAGGTATATATATTAACATAAATAAATTGTTTAATTTTTTGATAATTTAATAACTATATATACGATATTTGATTTTATGTTAACAATGTTTTTATTGTTGATTGCTTTATGTTAATAATTTTTGTTTTTGTGAACATTCTTGCTCTTATCATATAGCACAATTTAACGTGGCGCCGTCTGTTTCTTTCTCATTTCTGAGGACTTAGTGTAACATGTGTACAATATTAAACATAGTCAGATGTTCTTATTTTTAATAAACTCATTCCGCGTAGGTATAAGTCGCTCGAATAAAATGAGTTATTTATTTACTTAATCTACTTTCATGCTGAATTTAATTGTGAGCGTTTTATAAACTTCTTGTGTCCAAATTTATATGAAATGAGAAGCATTAATATTAAAAACAAATGGTGAGAAATAAAAAAAAACACATTTTTACTTGTTTTTATTGCAAAGGAAAACTAAAAAAAGTTTGTTATAAAAAATTACTAAACTTCCATGCATGACTTTTAGTGACTTTTAGAGATTATTGAATTAGATGAAGAGACTCCATGCTCTGCTCACCTCATTTCTCTGATATTACTTCTTTAGATTTTTTCTTCTGTGAGTATATCAAAAATATAGTTTATTCCAATATATCGAATGTGAATGTTTTGCGCAATCAAATTATGCCATAACTAATAATATACTTCGATGCATTTGATATAAAATGAAATATCTATTCGATATCTTTCGTGCTGTTAAAGGTGTTCATGTGAAAGTTCGGTAATTTCTTGTAAAAAAAACCTCCTAATTTTTTATAATATAAATACTCAGAAATATGTTAATTTTTATTTCTTTTCATTTTACTGGAAGTTCAAGTATATATATGTATATAAATAATATTTTAATTTTTACTCATATTATTATTATGATTTAACGGAAAATAAATAATTATATATATATATTATTGCATAAAATTTATTACGATAAAAATATGTAATATATTATAATAAATTTACTAAAATAAATTACTATAATTACAATATAATTTCATAATGATGATGTGTAGTAAAATGTCATATTTTAAATAATAAATTTTTGTACAATTTACGAAAAATGAAGGCTAAAATATTAAAATATATCATGCAATTTGTAGTGACATAAAATGTGTAAAAATGAGATATCAAATTTTCTTTGGAAACATACAAAAATATTAAATTTTAATACATCGGATGATGTGAAATCATCAATCATATTTGAAAGCATGTTTTTCTAAGATGTTTTATAAGAATTTAGTATTCGATATACGATACAGAGCACAGGAGTATTTACGAACAGGTTATCAGCATGTTATAATAAATAGAATGGATGTGACGAAAGATTTACACGTTCCATCGATGTGTAAATACATTTCCGTATGGGCGTGAAAACGTGCATTGTCCGTAGTAGGTACAAAGTGCCACATTTCCTAAAATATTACATATAGCGTAGCATATGTTCCTGATGCTTTTGAGGAGGGAAGTAACCCCGCAGAGTTTTGTTCCTATTCGCGGCTTGTAGACTGTACCCATTTCCGTGTAGCCCGGAGGTACTACGTAATAAGAGCTTCATTCTGCACCAAGGAGTTGCAGACCTCTTCTCTCTTCCCTTTCCTCTCTCACGCATACACACATAGAAGTACATACACACATTTTAATATGAACGCTATCCAACGCTTGGCTTCCTTGCGGACTGCGGCTTAATAGGTCGAATTGTCGATAATCCTCGCATAACGGAGTTTCAGCAAAAAACATCGTGCTCGTTCGAGTGCGAGGGTTAGTTTGCAGAACATCTAGTATGGGTTATGCGAAAATGGTTGGGATACGAGATGGGGCTGGGTTTAATATATGTATGCAGGTACGTGGCCGCGTGGACGTGAGAGCTCGCGCGTGCGTGTGTTTGCGGTTGCATGCATAGTTGCGAGAGAGGTTGAAGGGAGGATGAGGGAAATTGTCATTCGGCGGAATTGCAATTTCTCGCTGACGCGTGCTGTGCAACCTCTCGCGCGACGAGTAAAAGCGAACTAATGATGCGCACTAGACTTAATGCCCTGTGTTCCTGTTCTCATTTTCCTGAAAGGTGCGAACTGCCTGCGGGGGGTCAGCCTAGAGGTGAGTCCGGAGGTGGTGCAACGTGGCGAGAAGGTGCTTCTGCAGTGCAATTATGATTTGGAGAATGCGCCACTCTACTCCCTCAAGTGGTATCGAGGCAGGCACGAATTCTACCGATTCTCACCCACCGAGGAATCATCTACCAAGACCTTCAACATTTCCGGGATTAATGTCGACGTAAGTCACTAAATGAGATCTCCGATAACATTTCATATTTCGGACTGAATTCCCTTATTGCTGACGTATTTTCAATATTGTAATCAGTAATATTATGCATATAATAATAGTAAAATAATATGTATTGTACTCATTTTTAATACAGTTTTGTATTAACAAAATACATTTATAGTAACGTGCAAAAGACAATTCAGTCCATCATATTTTCATGTTATTTTCTTTAAATAAAAATAAAATATAAAATTATACGCACGAACAAATAAATGAATATTTTTAGGTAAACATTTCGAGCAAATAATAATTTTTAAGTAATATTTTTTTTACAATTTTTACATAATGATATAGGTTGCAAATAATTAATTTTTTTTTCATTATTCAAATTTTAATATCTATTTTCCTAAAATATATTTATATTTTAATACATATTTTTAAAAATATATTTTTATATTTATTTTTTTAAATAAATTTTAGAGTTTTTGCAAGAAAAGAGAAACATTTTTTAATTATAATTCTTTGTTAATAAAAAAAAAATTGCAGCAAACATTTTTTAACTGGATATATGAATAGGATTTATTATAACGTGAAAATTTTAATAAAATAAACGAGTATATGAATTCCAAATGGCAAATATTTGGCATTTAATAAACGTTAATAAAATATAAAATGAGCCATTTCTCTGTATAGATAATAATATATTGACATACAATTACCAAAATGTAAATTGAAAGTGGATCGATAAGCAGTAATTTTACATAGGTATATGTTGGAATGGATAAAATAATGTAATCCGAATAACGATAATACGCGGAAGAATATTTAACACAAACATATCTATGATATAAATAATTAAATGTATTCGAATTACTTTTACTCGAATCATATTTTTACTTATTTGTTTTGATACTGAAAAATTTTAGTAATTATACATATTAAATCAGATCTTTTAATATTTCTTCTACTATCATATTTCTTGTACTATGATATTATCAGCAAATTTTTAATGGTTAAGGGATAAAATTTATCCGAGTATATTTCCTTTAAGTCTACTATAAATCATCTGATAAGAAAATGTGAAAAGATTTACAAGAAAGCATAATCACATTTTAATATATTTAGTACTAATCTCTGTGTCGCCGTATAAATCATTAATCTTCCTATTCTTTTTATCGCTGTTCTTTTTCTCAACACCTGTTATTCCTTTAAAACATTGTGAACATGCGCATCGTAAAAACGAACGAAATGTTCTAGATCTTAACGATCGGCGACTGAGGGTGGTAGGAGGGAGCATTTGTTAATTGGGACACTTTTGCATATGTCCTAATGAGTCTGCAAAACTGCGGCTATCTTTTTCGATCGAGCTGCGCAAATCGCAGCTGGGGTTACCTAACAACGAAATATGCGGTTTTATCGTATTACCGTAACGCAAACCGCAAATTGCGGGGTGGCGTCTCGTTAACAACACCCTTGACCGCTGTAATCGCCGTAAAACAGTTGGGTCTACGATGCTTTTATCATCGCTCGAACATTTCCGTAGGCTGTTACACGCGTTGGGCGCGATGGTTTGCGGGGTGGCGCGATGACCGCCAATCGGGCCATGCCGCCTGCACACGCGTTGCGCCAAAAACAAGCCCCTCGGTACCGTTGTGTTCCGGTACAGCCGAATGAACGACCTGACAAACCGTGACAACGAGCCGCACGTTCCTGTTCCCGTTTACGTTTATCGTTTCGAAACATGGTACACGCGCGGCGGGTTCTCCAGTGACGAACGGGAAGTAATGCACCGCGCTGCCGTGAGAGATATAAAAGCCTCGATTTCGAAAAATACGTTTGGCCCCTCCCCTCCTCCTCCCCCCTCCCCTCCCCCGAGGGAAAGGTTGCGAAAAAATTGTTTTGTTACTTGGCTTGTTTTCGGGCTGATATTCGATTTACTATATGCGTATCCTGCCCGGATATCTATATCGGAAATACGTTTGGCAGGATTTCGATGCGTACCTTGTTTCCATGAGTTGTGTTAATCTCGCAATACTCTAGTCGTTACACCAGGTATATGTTTTATCTAATAGACCCTTTATATTGGGAAATGAATTGTTAGCACGCTCGCAGCAACGCGTGTTCGGAGGACTAGGGGAAAAAAAATTATTTTTATTCCGTTGTTTTCCCACCGTGTTATCATAGATCCTTTATACGATTACGAACATGAATTATTGTCTTATTACACTGCGCACACTCTACTGTAACACGCGGAAAGTTCTCGTATAACAAATTTTATTTTGCATGCAAGTAAAGAGCAGATTATTGTTGGGATTCTGCACGTACGCATAAATTCTCTCACGTATGCTGAAAGTACTAAACATCGAGTTAACCAATTCGACTCAGCGTTTGCGAAGTCAAAGCGGTGAAACATTTACACGAGTCAACAAAGCGCCGCTCAGGCAGGTGTTGTAACACAGGACGTTATGCAGTACGTTAAAAGCATATTCATGATGAAATATAAAGCTTGCTAGTACGCATATCAAACATATTTAACATGCTTCATGATGTGTTTCATCGTATCAATCTTCGTAAATCATTGATATTTATTGATTTTCGTATATTTACAGTGGAATGTTGACTGTGAAATTTTGTGACGCTAAAGACAACGGATGAGTGAGTTAGCAAGCAAAAAGAACCACAGAACGCATGACCTACGAGCGTTGACCCATTATTTCACAATGTCGTGCCCGAAGTCGCGTCGGTTAGTTCCCAATATCTATTTGCAATTCTCGACCAAACCAAGTCCTGACGCTCGTTCGAGAAGTATAGATATCACGTTTCCAGCATATTGACATCGTTGCAACCCATTCTAGTAGGAATTCAAACAAGTATCGAACAAGTAACGGTCTATAAAAAAGACAATTTATCGCAATGGGCATGTTACCGCACGATCGAATCCTTTAGATAAAAGAAACCGCAAATAATGATTTTATGTCGATGATGTCTTTTTAAAACTAGGAATAAGAAAAGAACGTTAAAATGGTAATTACAGGTGAATTATTAGTTCCGGGAAATAACAGTTTTAATTTTACAATAATTGTATATATATATATATATTTTGAAAAAAAACTTATATAATTTTGCAAAGAAAAGATAAAAAGAATTAAGTTACAAGGGAGAGATTCTAAAACAACAACTATTTCTTCTGATGCTTCATTTTTTCGGATATTACTCTAAATTATATCGCACTTACGTTTATAAATTCATATTATCTTGCACGTCAATAAAACATTATTATCATCATCATTATTATTATTGGATGTCTTGATTAAATAATTTTGGCGCTCCATTAATTTTTCATGCGTATGACGTATTGGTAACGCTTATCTGACAGACTTGATGACATGCAAAATTGTTAATCCTGGACGTTATTAGCCTGCGAATGATCGATTCATACGCCACGAATATTGGGTATCTCGCGCGAGGATATCAGTGTCATCGCCAGTCGGAAGAGAGAACGACAAGACGCTACACGTCGGAGATTATTCCCTAGATAGCGCCGAGTGAGAATGCTATGGTTTCATATTTATTCCTCTCATGCGGCGTGCTGAGCTTTTGTTCCTGCTTCTGTAAAGTCAGCCGGGGACTCCACGTCTTCGTTCACATAAATCAACGAGGAGAAAGCTCACTTGCTTTTCACGCTTTTTTTTCCCACTTGTCAAAAAACTTGTAATTCATCCTTTTTTTGGTCTCAACCATTGACGTATTCCTGTTCACTCGTGCCTCTTCCTCTTTCATTATGGAAGCATCGCTAATTATGCGTGCTTCGTTTTGCCTATTCTGATTAAACTTTTCTCTATTCGGTCCCTATCACCATCACCACGTTGCTTCACCTCTATTTCCGTAGCACGACTTCTACCAGCTTGGCCTTCCGGGCCACTTTAGTTGAGTGTCCGATAATTTTCTGATAAGATGATTGTTCCCTCAAGTGAACCAGACATCCTTCGACGCGAGAACTAAGATATTCATGGAATATTTGCTGAAATAAAGAACGGTGCATCTTTTTAAAAATTCTAATTTTATATTTTATGAGAAATTAAAAAAAATAATTATTATCAGCGCTAAATATCTTTAATAGTTAAAATTACTTATATCATAGATATATAAAATATAATATAATACAAAATATTTTAACTAATAAAATAGCTAATGGCAAATAGGAAATCCATGTTTATAATTCGATTAATAATTATGTACAGACATCGAATCACGAAACAATAAATAACTAATCTCTTCAACATGTGTAACATCTTTCAACAAATGAGATTATATCGAATCACGTTATCACATCCGCATGTAAATGGCATTACTTCACCGCAGCATAACAACCTAGGCCGTCGCGCCTGATACATAGATATTCCTATTCGCTGTGTACATCTTATGCGGACGTGTGTTTCAGCCCGACAAGTCGAACAACAGCCAGGTAATGCTTCGCAATGTCGACTTCGGCCTCTCGGGTACATTCATCTGCGAAGTTACGGCAGACGCGCCAACCTTCTCCACAGCCTCCGCCTCGAAGAATCTCACCGTAGTATGTAAGTACATGCCATGGTATTATCCGGTATCACGAAACTTCGCACATGCACAAGGCAGACTGCCACTCTTACCGTTATCCAGGGCCATAGCTTTACGCACGAGCGAATTAAGCGAGTACCTTGAAAGTCGAAAGCCTTTTTTTCTTGCTTTTTTTATTATGTCACATTAGATAATACAAACATACAAGAACTGCATATAAGAGGTGCTCAATTGTAATAATTCTAACTCTCTCGCGACATCTTTGAATGAGTGTATATGCGGAGATAGAATTAAATTTTCAGCAATAATGGGAAACTAATTTTTATTACCCTTTATTGTATAAAATATTAAAGTCGCAATATGTATTTGTGATTAACAATTGAATATTATGTAATTATCTGATGAATCTTTTTTGTAGAATTTTTCGAAACTTTTAAATTTAAATCTAATTGCATATGTGCGCGTGCAATATACATAATTGAGGCAGCGGTAATATTTTTTTGTCAATTGAATAAATTAAAAGGCTTCGCTATAATGTTCCAGTTTCTGTGTGACTATCATAATTTAATAAAATTACAAACGATACATAATTGGAACTGGCGCAAATGCTTTTATATATTTTCTTTAAACCGCGTATTTTTACGTGAAAATTTCTTCTGAAAGCAGTGACCCATAGAAATGCTTCGTTTATTCAGTTGTATTAAAAAATGAGGTTTTGCTCCGTTTTATACGAAGTGCTTAAAAGGAATAAAATTAATGAAAAAATATAATATTTTTTATGTTATTATAATTTCTAATTTACAAATTTCAACTACCATTGTTTATTTTTGTCTCTAACAATAGAAATCAAAATATTTCGAACTTTTAAGAACTAAATCTCTCTTATTATAAATTAGTTTATTATTTGAATCAGCATATATGATAAATTAATGCGTGAAGAATATTATTGCTAACTAAATTTCGGAAACCATAGAAATTGTTCATAAAATTGTTTTATCTGTAATTGTCTGATTATATTATAATTTAATTTTGATAAACAGTGATACGAAATAAACTTTTTTGATTATGCAATAACAATATTGTTAAACTGGCAATAATTAATAAAATCAATAATTAATCAATAATCAATAATTAATAAAAAATATCAATTTATGATTTTATGAAGTTAGCACGACATTCTATTAATATAAAAAAATAATAATAACAGTTTCATACACTTTTTATAGTTCTAAAAATAAAAAAGTTTTGCATTTTTATACTAAAAAAACCAAAATTAAAAATATGGCGTTCTAACTTTAGAAAAAATACAGAACTTTTTTTGTTTTTATAAAGAACTGTAGAAATAAAAAAAAAGTGTTACTGGAATTGTAATCATTTTTTTAGAAGTATTAGTAGAATACAATACTACTTCACAGATTCAAATTCAATCTTAGTTTAAATATAAAATTATTTTGAACAGTACACCAATTACGTAACAATATTTAGAAATTTTTAGAAAATCGTAAATAGACTTCTGTTGATAAAATTTACGATAATCCTTTTGTTACTGTAATTTATATTTGTGTCATAAAATGTTGTAAGTTAAAATACTCAAAGAGATATGTGTATCTCTGCAGCACAGCTGGCATTGAAAGTTCCCTTATCATCGTTATTAACTCTGTCGCGTTTGATCCATCTATTGAATTCAATTCATATATATCATCCTTTTAGCCGTTGAATTGATATCAACTTGTTCATCACATGCAATATCCTTAGCTGAACAGTATCTCATTTTGATGTGTATATGTAATAGTGATGCGTGATTTTTCTGTATAATTGTAAATAATGATATACTCTCTAAATTTCTTGGAATGAAATCTCACTTCAAAAGAATTAAAATACTACCACTATTGAAAAAGAGTGGAAAATTTGCACTTGAATAAGAGTGGCAGATTGTATTACTCTTTCATTGGAGTGAGATTCACTTTAAAGGAAAAAAATTTCACTTTTTTTTTTAGCGAATTTCATTCCAAAAGTGTGAAATTTCACTCGAAAAGAGTGAAAATTTGCCACTCTTAATCAAAAACTTTTTCCCTTTTGATAGTGGCAGTATTTTCATTTTTTTAGAGTGAAATTTCACTCCAAGAAATGTAAAGAGTTTCTAATTAACTAATCCACATAAGAAATTATTGTAATAGATAAACTTGTTTATACGTCGTTATAAATTTGGCATGTTTCAAAAATTTGGATTCGAGACAGTATGATAAATTAAGGTTGGCGAAATTCCATTTTGGAGATTTATGTACGTTACATAGAATTAGAAGTTTTGTCGTTCATTAAGGAAATTAGTTTATCATTCCAACGTCATCAACATGGATGTAATTTGTCGTACGAAATATAAAAGTTAAACTCGCATAATTAAAAGTATGTTGCTTTGCATTCCATTGATAATGTCGCAAACTCAATAAAGTGAATTTTAAATCACTCATTTAATACGTATAAGTGATGAATTCCATAACGCATATTAATCAAGTTGTTATTCATATGATGTATGAATGTTATAAAATATTGCATATTAAAATATGATGTTACAAAAATATAATCGTACGTGTTATGTATTTATAAAATCATTTATATAATAAAGTGAAAGCGCGTTCTTTTGGTCCGATAAATTATCGATATCGATAAAAAGAATTTGTAAAAATTCAAAATATAGTTAACGGTATACAATATTTGATGTTCGTATTTTTAATATAAGAAGTACTACACCAAATATTTACATGTCTTATCAATTAAATATAAAGTGGTACATGACGATGACGTTTTCGCAAGATTCATTATATGAAATATTATATATCAGGATATTTATTATTTTATATTCTCCGAAATTTTTAAATGTTACAATTTTTAAATTTTGCACAACAAATTTTGAGAGAGCAATGGTTGCTTTTAAATGTTTAAGTTTTTATTTTCTTTATTTCTACGATCAACGATTATTTTGAGATTGTTTAGGTGTTGGAATTAATTCGTAGCGTTTTACAAGTGATGATATTTTATTTTTTAGCTGGGGGAATTCAGTCACTGGAATAGCCGATTATATTTATGCATTTGGGAATGCTTCTCACTTTGGTATTTGTGAAATATTTTATTGGATTTAAGGGAATTGCGATTTATTCAAAGATGAGCGACCGTGAGATAATAATTTCGCCATATATCTGTCCACCGAGCTCTTTAAATCTTCTTATTATAAGTTATTACTAGCATTGTCAGAGCTATACCAGATGTTTTCTACAATCCTCTCTTTTCTTTAAATTTGCGGGAAATCGAAGATTTCATTATGCAGTACAGCGTTAGAAAATGCACGAATTGTCGCGGAGATACATTTTGCAAGGCGAAAATCGAGACTCTCGAAGTACAGTTGAAGAACTTTCACGCATATATGTTTGCACAGTTGCATCCTTTATGCTACGCATAAAGCTCACAACGCATGGAACATATTCTCTTATTGGACTTTTTATATGCTTCTGCGCGTGCTGCACTGTTTACCGTGGCACTGCTGTGCTTGTTACAAATTGTTGCATAATAGAACATTACCACAGGAACAGCAAAGTCAAAATATAAAAAGATTTCTCGGAATTTTTTAATTCACTATAATTTAATTAATGAACCACAATATTTTGTTAATCGAAAATGTATTGTTATATTTATATTATTGCCTCTACAGAAATTTTTAAATTGATCTTAAATAGATATTTTGCAGTTCGTCTAATATTGTTATTTAAATTTCGTACAATTTTTGTAATATAATGCTGCTTTAACGTAATTACTGTATTTTCTTCTTTAATAAAAATACACGTCAAAAATGTAAAAGAATTTTCTGTTATACAAAAATTGTATGGAGAATTAAAAACTGGTAATAACTATGTAATTTATTTTCATATAGTCTAAAATCGTTAGATATATTTTTTATTTATATATTTTTTAATGTTTCTTTCGTTCTATTTTGATTAAATTTATTAAAAATAAATTTAACAGAATTTTATTTTATTATACACCTAAAGATTTAGTTGCAAATATTTGCAAATTTCTTGTATTTCTTGTATGGCTACTACATTTTTTAAAATAAAAACTAGCTGCATTCTTTTTGCGCCTGCATACATACATTCTGCTTTGTTTAGCGGAAAATTATTCAATATTTTTATTATATTCAAGAATTTTATTTTCCTACGCGTTATACTTTTTATTTTTCCTAGCTGGCAAGTTTTCACAAACGTTCCATACGCAATTTTAGCTTTTTCACGATATAACGAAACTGTATGTTAATTACAAAATAATTGTTATGTGGAAAAGGATTTTGTTTGGTTCAATATTGTTGTACATTTTATGTGTGTATGATTATAGTATAATTATCATATTACACTTTAAATTCATTTACTTTTCAAAAAAACTAATGTACACACATATATATATAATAATACGTGTATACACATAAAGTTTTCTTTACGTTTGATATTATACGGAAAGCAATTTTACTATTTTTGTGAATATTAATTATATAATGAAATTGAGCAAAATTGTACTTTTTTCTAATTACAACTAGACGTATTAGGAAAGTTTCGAGCGAAAAGTTGTTTAAATAGCATTTATGTATAAAAATTACAAAATTATTCTTGGAATATGTGCTATCATCTCCTGCTTTGAAAGGAGAAGAATTTATTTCGCAACTCTGTATTGATTCAATGAACGGTCTGTAACGTCTTAAAGTGCGACGGCACAATTCTGCGTAGGATGCTGGAAAAATGCTTGAATATCAGAAATGCTATGCTCTCTCGTCTCTCTGGCATCCTTTGCGTGGAAACAGAATGCTGAGTTTGACGATACATTCAACATTCTGTAACATTAATACGTCAATTGTAATACAATGCGCAGTTGAAATTAAAAATAATTTATGTTACGTAACATAAATTATTGTGATGAACGCAACTGTTTCATTGCGATTTAGTTATTTATGTGCATAAGACTTGTGTAAATTTGAATTAATATGAATAACATTGTGCACTGTCCCTTGATAGAGTAGTACAGTAACAGCAAAGTCGCATAAACTCGTGAACGGTATTACTGAATTACCTAACTATATACGTGAGCATTGTACTGTAAGCGTACACAACATCGTGAATAATACGGTGTGCACTCCATCACTTCATTATTTTATATCCAACGAGCTATATTATTTCTAAAAAGCATTTCATCAGAAAGAAAATTCTCTGGAAACCTTGTAGGAATGAAACATTGAATCCTTTGAAATTACACAAATTACACGTTGTCATGCGAAGAAATTGACATTTTTTTATAATCGTGTTATTTGATAGTTTGATATATGATATGCAGATCATTTCAGACATTGTCTGCTTTATCGAAATAATAATATTTTAATATATGTTTTTAATTTCATAATGACTTTCATAATCGTAAATAATATTTCTTATGTATTCTCTGAATTTTGAAAACTTATAATATCTTGGTAATTAAGTTTGCATGTTAAACTTCTGCAAAAGTAAAATTTACTTTAAATTAATCGTAGAATAAGGATATCTTTGCGCTTTTAAAACCTAATTCTCCAGACGTCTTTAATTTAATGTTAAACATTGTTTCATAAATCAGATTGATAAATTTATATCAAATTATTATTAAATTACAAATTTCGATAAATTAGATGAATTTATGTTACATAGATTTACGCTTATTTGATTTTATATAAATTAATTTTAATATATATACGTTACTAAATATATAATTATTACGTAATTAACATTACTCGTATTGGAACATGTGCTGTACAAAAGTTATGATTATTATTGATATTTACTCGCTAGTTGACTATATGGTAGTTGTTAGTATTTTAACGTTTATGCGTTGTAACTTTCACAAGTGTTTTGAAGCAGTAAATATTTGAGGTTGCAATCAATTTTAGGAATTATAAATTTCTGCTTGTTCAATCAAATCCTTTTACATCTAAGATTTAAATAATAACATTATTGAAAATCAAAATTTGTGAGAAAATAATTCTAGAAATAGCTTAATTTTTTTAATTTAGAAATAAATTAATTTTAGTTTTGTCACATAATAAATATACAATTGAAAATAACTTCCAGTTGTATTTCAGTATATTATACTTAGAATAGAATATTTTAAACGTAATAAATAAATTGAAACTCTTCAAGTCAATTTGGTTTTTATACAATAAAGATGAAATATATTATTTCTTAATTATTTATTTATAACGACTTATTTCTTGTTAATGCGAAATGCAGCATAAAATATACCATATAGAACGTAATATTTCATTTATCGCAAAATTTTCGGAAAATCTCGCGTAATTTTATTTCATACAAGGTGAGGTTACTTATCAAGAAAATTGCACATGTTAACGACGAAATTTCTATGTATTCGCACTCTAATGTTCTCATGAATGTAAAATACATTCAGATCTTCATATAATACTCACACTATAGTCGTACAACAAAAGAACTTTAGCACTGTAAGAGTTAAAGCAGCCAAAAACTAAAACTGAAGTAAGTAATGAAATAAATACAAATTCAATCAATAACGTCAAACAATGGAAAAGACCTAACATAACTGTAGCCATAAAGGAAAAGGAGAATAACATTATTGACTTGACAGGTCCTTCAATCACCAAGAAAGAGATAGAAAAGACTATAAGATTTAAAATCTAACAAGACAGCTGGGCTAGACGAAATTCCATTAGAAATACTCCTAGAAAGCTCCTGGACGAGAGGGGCATAACAGCACTACATAAAATATTTAACATAAAATATTTATGATACTGGTCATTATCCTAAACAGTGGCTGACCTCCACTTTTGTCCCCATTAGTTTGATGAGTCATTCCTTAAAGATATTCTTAAACATAATACATCAGAGGATCTGTAGGAAGTGTGAAAGAGTCTCACAGTTTGGGTTTAGATAAGAGTTAGGTACAAGGGAAGCATTCGCAACGCAAGTGCTTGTCTAGAACTGCTACAACCAGAGGAAAGATATATGCCTATGTTTCTTAGACTACGAAAAGGCATTTGACAAGGTGCAACATCACAAATTAATGCTACTCCTCAAAAAACTCGATATAGAAAACGTCTAAAAAGACATCCGATGTATTGAAAACTTATACTAGTACTAAACTGCACGAGTAAAAGTAGAAAACATGTCCACCTCCATACAGATTAGGAGGGGAATGCGACAGGGCTGTGTGCTGTCGCCACTCCTATTCAATCTGTACTCAGAAGCAATTTTTCAGAAGACCTTGGAAGATAAGGAAATGGGATGATTAAAGCTAATGGAGTGTGAGTTAACAACATTTACTACGCAGATGACGCGGTCTTAATTTCTGACAACATAGATGACCTGCAACACCTGGTTAACGTGGTAGAATACTGTAAATCAATGGGCTTAAATATCAATACCAAAAAGATGAAATTTATGGTCATGACTAGAAACTTGAATGCATTCAATAATGCCAGCATAACATTTGATACAAAGCTCATAGAAAGAGTTAATAAATACAAGTATCTGGGAACATGATTATTCGAGGACGTCAGACAATAAAATAAAATATCACATAGAGCAGACTCGACAGACATTCTTAAGATTTAGAAGAGTGTTCATCTATCCGGTATTTGACTTTGATTTAAGAATAAGATTCGTGAAATGCTATGTCTGGTCGGTGCTCCTTTATGGAATGGAGAGCTGGATTCTGAAAGTGAATGATATCAACAAGTTAGAAGCCTTCGAAATGTGGCTGTATCGCAGAATCCTCCAAGGTGTCATGGACGGCAAGATTAAAAAACAAAGAGGTTCTCAAGCGTATAAACGGGAAACGCAAATTGTTTAGTACAATAAAAAAGAGGAAAATTTAGTTTATTTAGGACATGTACTGCGAGGTGAAAGATATCAATTTTTGCTGATAATTGAGGGAAAGATTGAAGAGGCATGGGGAGGAAGATGTCTTGGCTGAAAAACATAAGACAGTGGACGGGATTGCGGGACATGCAATCACTGGTAAACACTGCAAGAAACAGGAAAGTAATGGAAAGTGTGATCGCTAACATCCATTAGTGGATACGCATCAGAAGAAGAAGAAGAACAATATAATACTCGAGAGTAGTGAACACTATATCCGAAATCCCTTGTAATTCTGTTTAAGCTGTTCCTCTTATGCTTTGATAGACACGTGACACGTGAATCATCTTGTACAAATTCACTTCCAAATTAAGTTTTGTTTTAGTAGAAAATATACATTTTAAAAATACGTTATCAAAACATTATGGAAAATGTTTGATTGTACTTATGTATAGAAATTCTATAACAGTTCTTTCATTATAACATTAAATAAAATATTCATTAGGAATTTGCGTTGTTACAACATTACGTTGCCTAGCGCATAACACTTTTTATTGGACGCGCTTAATTAAATTTTTTCTCTCCTACTACGATAACGGTTTTTATAATATTTTTTACAACAAAAATAAATTTAAATATAAAATTTATTAATATTTTATTTTACGTAATGTGATACGTGACGATACTAAATAATTTAATTTATTATATTTATTAAAAAAAATAAATTTTTTTTTAATTTGATAACTAAGAGACAGAAAAATTTTCTTGCCAGAGATATCCGATAAAATGTTATATAAATCGAAGTTTTAATTTAAAGATATTTTTAAACAATAACAAAACGAGAATTTTATGCTAATTAACTATTGTACGCATTTATTGTCATTTTAATTGAAGAAATGCGTCACGTTTAATTGGCACTTTTTATTTATGGGAACATATGCGCGGTCACCAAAAATTTATATATTGTATATAGTAGTATGTCATTCCAACTTTGAAATTGACTTCCGATAAGGGGAGAACAAGATTGATGATTGAATGATGCGCGATGGTTGTCGAAATTTCTGGCAACCGTTAGCCATTTCAATCTGCAAAATTCAAGAATCAGTCATATCATCCAATATCCCAGCCATCAAACGCAAGCAAATGCATTTAAATAAAATACTTTGAAAATGTTTTGCAGTGATAGCAAATAAAAACTTTTGTAAATATATTAATTTAGAGTAATATTTATTTATTTATGAAACGATGCAATGCATTCTTTTGCGATTTGAGATTTTTGAGTCTTTTATTTTTTTTATCTTTAGATCAAATATATATATATATATATATATATATATATACACACACCTATTTATAAAAGGGCTTCATTGCTTTTAGTAATTAATTATTGGAAAATGAACCGCTACATGAACTTTTTAATATTAAATAATTAAAAAAAATTTTTTTATTACTTATATTTATTTTCTATATAAATGTTATTGGAATTCCTTTTTTTTTTGTTTTATAATTATCGACTTTATTGCATTCTTATCTTTTCTTTTTCCGACGGAATATTTTAGGTTTTATTGTTCTTCCATCTATTCCCGGTGCTCCCGTCAAATATTTAAAAGTTTCCTCTTTTTCACCGAGTTGCTGTAAATGCATCACATCTATTTTTCAGCAGACAGTCTTCGTAGAAAACTTGCTTCTAGTATTTTCTTTTTACTCTTTACTTTAATTGCAGTACATTACTATCTTGCAAAACAATTCTGATAAATATTTTCTGATCTACATAAATAACGAATTTCGTACAAGAGTGATAGACATACGGAAAGAATATTCAACGCGATAGTAATAATCTGCGAAAATTCCATTTCTACCATGCAATCTTCGATCACGATGGTGCCTTCGTTACAAATAGCAGAGAATCTTCATAATATCTGCGGATCTTTCTTTATTAATATTTAAATTCAAGCAGAGAATCTTCTCTGGTAGAGCAGAAACTATCCATACAGAACATTCATATATTACGATAACATTGCAAAATCGTAGAGTAAACGAATTTTGTTCTAGTACAGTTTTCATATGCTTAAATGAAAATTATATCCTTACTTGAATTTTCCTGAATGTTACTTCCCTTCGTTCATATCGATTTTCTCATATCGTAATGACATCGTGTTAAAATTTGCACCGCAATAGAACCGCAGTAATAAATCGATATCAAAACGTGCACTTAATCGGAATTTACTTAAATATAACAAGGAAAACTCGGCACAAAATAAATAGACTTTTTTTTATGTCACAGTAAAAGTTTTATCGTGTAATTCTTTTACGATATCTAACAATTGCGCGTCGGTTATTTTTTTCTCTCTACTCTTTATTCTGTTATTTTTATTAAAAGTTCTGGGAAAAAGTACAAGTCATTATGATTTTTTTTTTATAACAATAGACGGTAATAAAGCTTTTGCTAATAAGAAGAAAATAAAACTGAAAATTTTCTGCGCCCGGTAATATGCTATGTCATGTAATTTTAGTTATATCATGATTCAGGAATACTTTATATTCGAATAACGTTTAATTTATTACCAGACAAAAGGAGTTCTGCATTATAAACTTTTTCTAAACGTCTCAGATTTTTATTTTTTTTCATATAACAGGATCCAATATTAAATATCAGCCATTCATGAATTCGTGTTCGTATTGTACGAGGAATAGCTTCAGCATTCTTATCGTGCTTCTTTATCAATTTTGCACGATACTATTCATTGACGAAACGTGGCAACGTAACCGAGATTCGATTAATCGTTCTATCGTTTCACGAGTCGTCAGTTTATCGTCGCCTCGAGCAGAACTTAGGAGATTTCACGGTTATTCCTTTCACTTGACTTATCAGCAATAGCTTCCGGTTTCATCTCAAGTACAGTGACTTCAAGTGCTTCGCTGTATAAAGTACACATATACGAAGCTCGTAGTTAAGAACGTGAGAGTAATCGAAAAGTCCAAGTTGAGTGGATACTATAACGCATTATCGAAGTGCATCGATTGAAAATCTCAGAACATTTTCTATTTTTTCAATATTATTTTATTAACTCTGTAATTAATTCGATCATGTGAATGAATTAATCTCTCGTAACGTAATTTTTTCGTAACATATACGATTTTGTTCTTACTACCAAACTTGATTTGCTGACTTGATTATTAAATATCTTAAATATAAAAATATATATGATACACGGGAGGTGTTTACAGATTCCATGTTTAATTTTCTCGTTTACTTATGCAGTTTATTTATTATAGATACTGTTGAGAAATTTCTATTAATTTATGGGAAAACATAATGCCGAAATCTGTTACATTGAGAGAAAGGATTTTGTTAGTTTTGTTAAACAAGCCACCAGTACCTTTAACCGGTGATCGATAAATATGTGACAAAAATTTTGTTGTGATTGTTGCTAGTCTATACTAATCAATTATTAGTAACAGAAGCAAACTATATACAATCTAACCTATTTTTTGGATAGACTTTAGGTTCGTTTACATAGAATTCGTAGATGACCATGGATTCTTAAATCGTAAGAAACCGACTAAGCACAGTCAAATATAAGGAGAATTGGTCAATTTTATGATTTAAGATCCTGGAACCATCTACGACTTTTATATATATGAGCCTCTTATTTGCTAGCGATATTATTGATTATTTGTTACATTGACGAATAATTAATTTGCAATCGTAATAAATCGATCGTTTTTTTAACAAATCTCACATTTGCTTTCCTTTAATTTATTCTTATAACAAAATCATTTCTCTCACTGTAGACTTGACCTTCTAAATTATTTGAGGAATTAAATTATTCATAATATTGGTTCGATGAATATCTAACTAAAAATACGCCATTATAATTTTATAATAAGCTCTAGTTATTTTAATTTGGACACAAGTTAGTCTGAATACATGAATCACGAATCACTAATTAGCATATGGTAAAATGAACAGTGATAATTTTCTAATAATACTTGATACCTGAAAATTAATCGTCGAAGTCAATATATACTTCTCAATTTGAATCATATTTTAATTATCTGGAGATACTGGTAGTGTTTTGACGCTAAGTATGAGATACTATCTCCTTTACGCGAACCAGCGAGTTTAATAAACACGAAATTTTTTTAATTATCCACATATTCTCATTTACAGTCATTTGTGTGCATAATGGATGCATTCTATACATGTATATGTAATGGACAAGCAAAAATGTTATTCTTCTAAATAAGTAAAAAAGTTTTTGGAAAATTTTTTCTGAGTGAAGCATACAGTAAACATAATACCTTTGGCCGTTCTGAACTTTGATAGTTTAGTGATAAAGTTGAAGTGCTTTGTAAATTGACGATACGTTTCTAGCACATTCAATTTCTTCAAAAGTATTTGTGCTATGAATAAAATTGAAATCTGTATATGTATGTCTAATATTTATGCATTTCAATATTTATACGTAAATATCAAATAAATTCAATATATATCCGCTATATTATAAATATATTAGATGCATTGTTTGAGTGTAACTTTGATACGTTTTAAACAAAATCGATTTTACTAATAATCATTTTATTAATTATTGAGTTTTTAAGAGATTCTCGTTCTACCAGAGGATATCTGATACACATACGTTTGCAATTCTTCGAAATTAGATTACTCCGGCGTGTTACGTTTTCTGTTTGAAGTATCGCAACGATTAGTGAATTTCCAATACAAAGTTTGCTTTATTACTTCAGGTCCGTTATATCTGTGCGGCGGCAATAGCCGGTTCCATTCACGAACACTTCATTTTGCTGCAGAACAAACAAGCTTTTAATCACAGTTTCAGTTTGCCGCTATTGTCTTTGCAGTGCAACGCCCCGCGTTTACTCGATTCGCGCTACCACGGTAAAATCAATATCCACGTACCGCGTTTAATATTTTTCTACGGTTACGCGTTCGTAACTGCCTTCTGAGGATGGCGTCGGGATTACGCAATACACGTACTCCATTGTACTCTGCGGAAGCGCATAAAGCTGGCGACATAACGGGGTCTCCTCATTGGCGCTTGAATATTGGATAAGTTCGGCGGCGAGCACGGGGAAACGGAGCGATTACGTGCGCCCGCTTCCCCGTATCACCACCGCCGCTCCGTGCTCGAGTTTCGTCGACAATGACTATAAGAGGGACCCGCGAAATTATTATGTTTCAGTTCTGCCCCCTGAAAAGCCCGTTATCGTATCGGAACGCGATCGCTACGACCCAGGAGACATGTTGAGGGCAAATTGCAGCCTGCCGCCTTCGAAGCCACCGGTTCGCATCTCATTCACACTGAACAGCATGCCGGTAAGTGATGCCTATCGCCCACGATTGTCGTATTATTGAATCAAGGAGCGAGAGAATGTGTCAGCGATGGGTTTTCGATGTTATACTTGCGGCTGTATGTATAACAGTACAGAACCTTGACCTTTTCAAAGGAAAGGTATACTCAAGTAAATAATGAAATTTTATCCTTAGTACACCATGATCATTCATGTCCTGCGCATTTCCTTTCTTTGAAATACTAGGAGCACTTGGTCAAATATAATAGTCTTTATTCTTTTCTTATTTGAATATATATAATTTTAGAAATATTTTATAAAAATATTAAAGTGTATATAGAATTTTTTCACATTTTTTTGTATACTTGTAAAAATGATGAAAATGAACTTGGAATACGAACGATTCATCGAATATAGTAAAGGACCGGAAAATCATTATGTGTATTAAGGATTAAACGCGCATAAATATCTTAAGAGAACAGTAAAATTATTTATTATTGAACGAATTATCCTATGTAACAATTAATTTGAGGAAATATAATATAATTTTTTATCTCTGATTTAACAATCAGTTTTAATACTTCAGTATATTTATTACGTAGGCATTACATCTTATTCATTGGATATGAAATTAGCCAAGTGTGAAAAAAATGCAAACCATTGAAATGTATACGTTATAAAAATACTTCAAGTCGTGGTGATTCTTCCTTCTTTTTTTCAAACGGTCCATTTAACAGCTGCACTCATTTTTACTTCATACCACTCAATCGGAATCCGCTTTTCTCACATCTTCTCGCTTGAAATGGGTCCTTTTATAAAAATTGTTAAATCGAAGACTATTTGCTCTTACCACCCCATGAAACTCGTAAGCCTCATTGAAAGTGCACAGGATTTCGATATCGATTTTCAATTTACGGAATGTATGTGTCTACATAGCGGCTATTATCATCGTCGCCAATGTTTATTGTAGTAGGAAACTCCTCTAACCGTTCGGAAAGGAGATCATTTTCGCACGTTACTATTTTCCCTTTATCACCGAAATCACGCGCCTGAAATGGGTTCCATTTATTACCGGCTTTTAACTGATGTGCACGGAATTTGCATAGCCCTACTGCGAAGGCACATTTTAGAGCTCAATTTAGTTGGAAATAATTTTGGGGCAAGAATGTTGAGGAATTCTGACGAGCTCTACGAAGAGGCACATTGACAGACATTAAAGAGGTTAAGCAAATCCTTTGTTCCGCGAATATCGTCTATTTTGGCAATTCAATTCTTATACCAAGATTGAAGTCCTGTATGAAATTAGAACATGAATGATTAAGCCTTACCCCCTCCCCTGTCCCGGACGCTCGTGCAACGTCGTCTTCGAGGGTAAAAGGTTTTATCAAACGCGTCTGCGGGATAAGAGAATTTGAATAATCGGATAATCCGTGCAAAAGCCGCCAGGAGCACCGAACGAAATACTAATAACTATGATACGAGCAAAAATGTTGTCGAGTAACTTTTGCCGAGCGAAACGCCGCGGCACGGGAACAGCCTCCGGCGATGCATTACCCATAATCTCCGGGGATGACGTCGCGAGGATCTCATTAGCCGATACAGCTAAATGTAAAATGAAAGCGTGGTCCAGGCTTGATCGCGGAAACCCAAAATTTACCATCGACTTTGATCGAGCAGAATTTCGTCTCTGAACGTGTTTTGCTATGTTTTTCCGTTTTTAAACGGTGGAAGTATTTCTGCCAGCGCTTGACTGTTGGCATTGTGAATATTAATTAAGTAAGAAACGAAATAAAATTTTCGATTTCGACGAAATAATGTGAAAATTGGTTATCGAATATTTTATGATATTAATCATAATTGTATAAATCAAATTTCTATTGAAAATTAGCAAATAAATATTTAATTAACTTAAAATAACGCTATTTATGTGTCATCCTTATACGTCTAGGTATAAATTTGTTCAGTCAACGTATATTTGTGTCCAATCGAGATAATCGAAATGATAGCGAATCGTAAATTTCTTCGTAAAGTTGTAATGATATTATCTCTTGGATGTGCGATGTGATCGTAAAAAACCAGGAAAATACGAATCCGGAGAAATCAACCGCAGGTTTCATGGGACCTGGGAAATTAGTATCGCGTATATACATACAAGTGTGAGTAACGAAGGAGCAATGCCGACGAGAGCGGCGAGGGGTTGTAACGAATTGCCCAGGTCAGGAACAACCGGGTCGGTCTGCTAGGTTCTTACGACTAACGTCTTGTCGAGAAACTCGTCGAATTTGCAGGGAACGTTTCTGAGAGCGTAGAAGATATCTTGTCGCGGAAACAACGGTTTCTTATGGCCGGGGCGTTGCCAGTACAAGTTTACTCGCGCCGGAAAAAGTAGTTTGTTCGGAGGAAAAACTTTTAGGTAGTTGATCTCTTGCTGAGAATCCTCTCTGATTTATCCTCCGATTTATTCGTCGAAAAACTTTTTAATTGTTATTTCAATAATTATTGTCGTACAACTTCAATATTTACTAATAAATAGTACGTATTTACTAAATAGGTAATTACGCAAATCGATTATAGTATAATACATGGTAAATTTTATCTTTGCACTTTAATGTTACTACTTCTTTAATCTTCTTAATGAAAAAGGATACGCGAATTTCAGTTTTGCAGTGCTGTGTTTCAGTTTTCATTTTGGTAATTTAGTTTTAAGAGACTAATTATATTATATAATTACGCGAAAAGAACGATTTTCCTCAAGTATTTAAAAATTTAGTTAGATACAGATCTGAAAATAATTTTGTCGGACCATTAAAATAATTATGTACGAATCAAGTATGATGAAAAATGCTGCAAAAAATTTTGACATTCTAAATATTTTATAACTAATTTGAGTAATTAATCATTATTTTGATGGTACAACAAAATTATTCTCAGATCTGTATCTAATTAAATATTTAAATACGTTAACCTACTCATAAATGATTATAGAGTAAAGATATATTACAATATATAAGAGTAGATAAAGCGTTGTAAAATGTTTGCTAATATGCAAAGTTTTAATTTTTTTTAATGATAATATTATATGTATATAAATTAAACATACATTAAAATATGTTTATTAATTATCAGGATACATAATATATATTTATAGCACATAAAATGTGTATTTGCAATATCAATACGAGCACCAATATGATGAACGTCAGGTAATATTATCAGCAAAAAATATCTTGACTGCGAATGTAATAAAATGATAGTAAGACTCTTTTTTCTGATAAATGCATTCTAAATGTCAGCTGAATTTAAATGGAAAAGCGGCTGTAATTGATATGCTGTTATATTTATTAATTTCCTGTTTTACACGATGTGATGCAAATATATAATATATACCAGAATATCTTCGATAATACGAAAATTGATCAATTACGTTTTTAATGACATGACATCGCAAAAGAGACAAACGGTTTAACTCCGATTTGTAATTGTGAATATTATTATCATTAAATGAAACACATTCCGTAACACATTCGTATATCGTGTACGATAAATCGCCTTTAATTGTACTAATACTAAGCGTACCGAAAACGCTTAGAAACTTTTAATTGTAACAGTTCGCGCAACGTACTCATATTTTATAATAACTTTATTCCAGAGACGTTTACATGGCGTATATTCGCGGCCTGATATTCCTGAGGTTAATCTACGCAACGGCACTATCACAGGCACGAATAAATTTTGCGCAACTGACGCGCGCTCTTACGCAGATATCAATATGCAGTCGTTATCCTTTAATACCCCATAACCCGACATCGTAAGCGCCGCTAGATCACGTGCGATCTCGCTTATCCTATTGTACATTCGCGATATGCACGTATGAAGCAACGAGAATGCAATGTTCAGGTATTCTCGTCCGGTTTATAAACTAATATAACTTTGAAAAGAGAAGAGGTACAAGGAGTATAAAAGAAGTACGAAATATTCTTCTTGGCTACGTTCCACTTGACGTTCGCAACGTTCTTGGATTCATTTCATTCTTGTTTGGCAAATGTTTAACAAATGTGCTTGCGAACGTTCTGAACGTCAAGTGAAACGAACTTATCTAACTTATGTTCACATTAACGACATTAATGACGCTTTCACTATGTTACACATGATATGATATATATTTTATATAGTCCTATCACACAGGTCAAATGAGATTTTGAAATATTATTTGATAAAGGCAAAATCAACTTGCTTGTGACTGGCACATTAATTTTTCATATTTTTGATGAGTTTATAAGATCAGATTAGTTGGTCTTCTTCTTCAAGTTTTTATCCTGGATTATTTTGTCGAAATATTTTTACAATTGATAGTAACGAATGAATTCTCGTTCCATGCTTTATTTTCACCACATCCTTCTCTTCTTCACTCTTCGTATCATCCATGCGAGATTTACACGACCGTGAAGACACAACCTATCGGAATACCATGTATTTTTCGATAATATGGGCAGGATTTGTTATTTGAGTGAGATTTATTGTGGTTTTATACGTCGCTCGACATGTATAACCGCGCTGCCAAGCCTGGCAAATTACGACCTCTCTGAAATATCTGTTTGATGCTCCCCATTTTTTGCGTCCTTTTTTGATTTCGTTTTTAATGAATTTGTCGGATATTTTTCCGCAAGAGAAAGGAAAAAAAAGGAAAGAGAGGAGAGATTAATGTTCGATCTTTCTGATTTTATCCCCGCAAATCAGTGCTTTAACTTTTAACTTAAATCTGGGTCTTGTTTGACGTGTTAATTTACGCTTTTACAGTTACAATTGAGATAAAACGAGATACTGATGTTGCTTAAAATGAAAGCGTTATAAAATAAGTTGATAAATCAACTTTCAAGTAACATTTTGTTCTAAAATTATAGTTTGCAAAGAAATATTTAAATAATGTAGAAAAGAATTTGCGTATAAATTAATAAATATATACATACGCTTTTTAAAAAAAACTTTAACTATTTACCATATAATTTGAAAGTATTATTTATTTTATTTAATCTTACTTTTTAGCATAATTTTATATTTATATGATTAAATATTTCTTGATTACATATTATTATACGTAATGAAAGAATCAACATCTTTTCAAGCTGCAATTTCGTTAACTTTTTCACAAAATTCATATCCGAATTCGTTCGATTATCGTGGAGCAGATGTAGTTTGTTTGAGTATCGTGGCACATAATGCGAACAACGTTCTTTTTGTTATTCTTCGCTCAGTTTTACTCTCCAATAAGTTAAGAAAAGTCGCACGACTTGCTGGCATCTTGACGGGAGCGTCGCTGAACTTATTCCACCACGACGAAACCGAGTTCGGGGTTACCTGTGCAAACAGAATCTTCGACATCGCCTCCCACTGTGGCCTTAATCAACTTATAAACCATGGTAACTTTTACCAATCAGAAACACATCCCGCGGGAAAGAAGATCGGAATCGCAGCTGTGTTGGAAGGGGACGGAAGAGAGATAAAAACTCTTTATTGGATCGTAAGTCGCCACCTGAAGGTAAACGAGCACCGTTGTCCGTGCACTTACGACTTCCCAGAGCGACGACGAGTATTTTCTTTCTCTTGTTCTGTAGGACGGAAGCGCGACCGTGTTGTTTTTGTAATCTCGCGAGGTATCCGATAGATATTGTAAAACAGGACAAGGAAGAACTTGAGGACACGTAGTAAAATAACCGGCGGTAACACCAGTGAAAACATTATCTTAAACAGCTGGCGTGCGCAACGCTCATTCTCTCTTTCTCTTCAATCATGACCGATACTGCTTAGTACACTTTGGTGAACCATCATATTCGAACTCCATTAAACTAATCTTTAAGCTGCAAGTTCCTGAGCTGCAGCTATGACGGAATGTTTAATGAATCAAGATGCACGGTTGTGTATTCAGAAGATCTGAAGGGCCCTCGAGTGCTTATCATTAAGCCTTCTCTCTGTAAATAACGATACAGTTGAGTATCTTCTAAGAGATCATAAAGGAACATATGCAGATGATCGTTCGCGTGTTAGGCATGTCTCCACTCGCCTTAACACTGCACATTTTGCTTTTTCGTCTTGATTGTTGGCCAATACGGTACTACTTTTGCATATATTTGAATATAATTCTGGCGCTGCGAGAAACGATGAAACATTAAAAATTATCTCCTTGATTTCTCCGCAGATTGTCACTGACAACTTGAATATTTTAGACTAAACTATCATGAACTATTAGTGTTGTTGTCATTCTAGTGCAATCATATATTTAGGAGAGAATGGAGAAATTGTGAACATAGAGTAACCGCGAACGATATTATTGCAGTATATTAAAGTAGTGATATGACTTCTCATTTCTCGCATCCAGTAATAGCTCCATATACATTTACAATTGGTATCACACTCTAACACGTGATCACAGAACGCACACGCAGCTTAGTAAATAGCATTTTATGTTTTCAATTATTTCAATGTAAAAGAGAATCGAGGAAACTATGACTACCAGGAAAAAGTTAAATAAAGCCGATTATTAATCAATTACATAAGTCTTTATTTAAAGGATATTTAAAGGATAAAAACTTTAAATTACAACATATATATATTATTATATTATAATATAAATTATAATTGTAAACAAAATTGATTTGGCATAGTTCAATGTGGCAGCGAGTAATTTCGAACAAGGATTTGATTATTTGTTCAAAATTATAATTTATATTGATAATATATGAATGTTAATTATTATAGTTTAAAGCTAAGTAACTGGAATATCTTTTGAATAAATTTCTTTCTTATTAATCGATAAATAATCAGCTTTACGGCTATTTAATTTTTCTTTTAAGTGTTTGTATAGTTTTCCTATTCTCCTTTACCTCATTTATACATCTACAGATTTTTTCTTGTATTAAAATTAATTGAATACCTATAACGAGTAAGAATGAAAAATGCATCTCTATTTCGCTTGATCGAAGATATTCTACCGTTGCCCAAATTTCGCGCGACACCATTGAATTTACTGCATCATAAACCATGACTCCATGTATCGCTTGCAATTGCTGTACGATGCATCAAAAGCTTGGTTCAAAGTCGAGGCACTTTGTTACCATTTACCATTGTAACACCTGCGTCCACATGAAATTACTATGAGGCTCAATGTGTGAACTGTCAAAGATACGCATATATATGTATGTATATTCGGCATATATACGGAATATAAATACCACATTTTTAAATAGTTTTTTAAGAATATCGAGTCCTTATGAAATTGACTACTTTTTTCAATATATTAAATATCTTAAACTAATTGGAAACCTCACAAATATCATACGAAATATAGTAAAAGAGGTCAATATCGATATTCCGAACTTTACATAACTAAATTTAATCCGGCACGAGACACGTTAAAATAGCATAACGTAACGAACATTCCTTTGGAACTTTATACTGAAAGCAACACAATGTTATACGTGATCACGAAGTATGATATTCCAACGATACTTTCTCATTCTCCGCGGCAAATAGACAGGTGTCTAAATGTGATAACGGAAGGATTTACCGCGACGGAAGTACGTCCTTTATTTCCACTTCGGCTTCACTGGCCAGCACTGTCTACAATCACTATCCCACTTTCTCGCATGGCTTCGGTGTAATGAAATGCATCGCTCTTTGAGGGTATAATCCGATGCAGATTAAAACCCCGGCCCTTCATTCCTTCGCCCCACCGCCGTGAAACAAATTGCAGCACAACGCTACGGGAAAAGGTAAGAGAGGAATAAACGAAGACGTCCTCAGTAGGAACAACCCGAAACTCGTCGAAGCTGCATTTTTAACCCTTCACGGTTGGACATCGAGCACCACTCGACGCCGAGCCTTATTGTGAAGTCAGTTTTAAGGGGATTGATATTCGACACGATGACACCAATATATTACAGTTTCTGTCTGCAACACACAGCTTATTTTTATACAGAGTAGGGCGAGGCTATTTTATCAGTTCCAATTTTAAAGTAATATGAAAATTCAATAGGAATACAAAAGATATCACTTTATCGTATAATTAAAGATAGTACCACTTTACTTTTTAATTTGATGAACATTTACGACAGCAAACAATATCTCTTTGCAGTGTGCTTACAACAACATTATACAATCATGATTGATCCTTGAAAGCACAAGCACGATATTCAAACATTCAATATGTACTGTTCAGAAACGTAAATGTTATTGCGAGAAATGGACGAAAAAGCTGCACTCTACTCCATGATTTATTTATAAATCTATTTTCGGTTTCGAATTTTCATATATGCAAACATCGATTATTGATTGTTCTATGCGGCTGCATAATAAGGCAAAATGCCAAAAATGGCAGTGTATTACAGCAGCGTATTATGACTGAAGCGAAACATTTTGCACGTTGTCTCATAATATCATCGCAGATTTCATTCGTAACGTACGACAGAAACGCAGAAATTGCGCGACAATCCAACCTTAGTCTTTCACTCGGCCAAGCCATTAACTTCTTCCCCGTGCTCTCGCGGTATCGCACCACCTCTCGCATCCACCGTTGCAAAGAGACACACGCCGGTCCCTATTCATTAAGTCTCGAGAACGTCCTCGCAATTTCTATAGGGTCGTCAGTAGACGTGTACACGACGTGCCGTTTGTTCTCCTCTGAAACTCGAGATGTCCTCCTCGGATAACACGATGAGACCGTGATGGCTAGTGCATACTGGTGCGATCACGACATGAAGAGATAAAGAGAGAACGGAAGAGAAAATCGTCCGAAAAATAATAAAAGCCTACATCCGTGACCTACGAAGTGAGACGAACGATTGCGAGTCTTAACTCGACGCGAGGGTCATGGAACATTTTTTTTTCCTTTAAAAGACGTCGCTTCTCTTCTTATCTTCAGATGGAGATGAAGATCTGATGCACAAGAAGTTATCTAAGTCTGAAATATCGAGATTTGCGTCGTCTTATTCCATTATCACACGATAATTTATTCTTTTTTTTTTTAAATTAGTGTAAAAGACTAAAATTCGAAAAATAATAAGAAAAAAATGAACTATCAAACTAATACATTGAAAAATCAAACTATAACATTGAATCCTTTTTTCATATGCATGATATATGTTTGTATTTAGACGATATTTCAGTTTTATAATTTGTTTTAAATTAATTCTTTTTTGATAAATTTTGTTTAAAAAAAATAGAAAGTTGTGCAGCATTTGTTTATAAATTAATTTTTTGCACATCAGTTGTTATTTATTTGAATACCAAAAAGAATTTTAACGGAGATATTGCATATGCAAAGTACACATAGAGAGCATCCATTTAGTTGACTGTCACTGCATGTGTGTATATATATATATATATATATATATATATATATATATATATATATATATATATATATATATATATATATATATATATATATATATATATATATATATACACACATGCAGTGACAGCCAACTAAATGGATGCGCTCTATGTGGACTTTGCATATCGTCACTTTTAAACACACGCGGAATAAAGTCATCAAGTTGAGTTAACATTTTTATAAAAATATCTGCTTTTGTAGATAGTTAATACTTCCTTTATGCATATATTTTCATAACATTTGCTTATTCCTACTGGACAATAACGAATATTTTAGTATAAGTTTTATTCAAAAAAACTTTGTTCATGTTCTTCAAAGTATTTCTTAAAAAGTGATATAAGTAAGAGTAAAAATATATGCTGCATTTTATTCACATAATCCATCGAATTGACAAATACGAAGTACTTCTAAAACTGGATAAAATTATTATAGAAATATAAGCTGTATGTTTGAATGTGTGTGTATGACGAAGAAGACTTTTTAAGATAATTTTCCGGGAGTGCCCAGAGTACTAGTCGTAAAAGCCTCTAAAGTTCTGAAACTATATGCACGTGATCTGTGTGCGGAGTACTAAATTGTATCGGTTATTCCAAGATAGCCAAAGTTTCAAGAATTTATTACTAATAGATAAGAACTAGGATAATATAATTCTGCTTTAATTCAATCGTATAATTGTATTCTAATTTTATTATTTTATCAAAAAGCAAAGTATGTCCCTTTATTTTAATACTGAAATACTAAACGTGTTTTAAAATTTGAAGATTAATTTAAAAATCGTACATATTCTTTGGCGAAAATAACTTTATAATAAAATAAAAAACTTTTTTATTTAGAGAGAAACACAGTTTCTAAGTAGGTATTACGATTTTAAGCTGTTAATACGCATTAATATTATTTGAACGCAGTTAAATAACGCTGTAAATTTTGTTACACTTGTAACATTATAAACAATAGAATAGAAAATACGTTAATGAAATGCACTCGGGATGATATCATTAGCATGAAATTTATGATTTACTATGGTTCAATTAATGTTTTGCAAATGGCTCTACAGTGACGGCTGCGTAACATAGATATCACGCGAAAGTTATTGCTACAGGCTACGAATATATAACGGAAATTAGATAGCAGCGGATAGTGAATTGTGATCAGTATATACCGTAAATATTGATGGAATCAGGGGGGATATTGATCAGAAGTTTAGATTCCATAGATGTTATTTATTTTTTTTTTTTCATGCAAATGGACATTTGTGCATCTTTATAATTGCAATTGACATTGACATGTACGTATCTTCCCCTTTACAGATATTTAAGAAACACGATAAATTAGAAAAGAGATAAGTCCAAATTAAGAGAACTTATACTTATAAATTAAGCATAATATATAAACAGAGCACAATAAAATTATCAAGTAATTAATCATGTAATTAATCTAGCTAGCCATATATATAGCCGTGATATAAATTGTATAGAGAATTATAAAATTATTTATTCTGATTAAAATAGTAAAAATTTTATTATTATAATTCCTTCACAATTTAGTAATTGAAACAGAAAAATATTATTTTAGGAGAGAACCTATTTATCTTATTAAAAATTTCTTCATGATCATTTTGGATTTTTTATGTGATATTTATAAAAGAAAAGATCATTAGATTTTATTTGATATGCTAGTATAATATATTGAAGTAAATTTGCTTTAACTGAAGAATTTGTATTGTCAAATTTATCTCACGTATAATAAATTATAATAAAAATACGTGAATAAAAAAGGAAATTTAATCTATTTCGGACATACAAAAACATTTTATACATCAAATAAATTTATATTTAGTCCAGATAAATTTTTAATGCATTCTGAATCTTATGTCGAAATAATGCAAATATTTTCTGCAATACTCACAAAGACAGTGACATTCTTTTTACATTTATTAATAACTAGTGAACATACAGAAAAGCAGTAGTCAAACAAAAGCATCAAGCAGATTAAGGACAGAAAGAGATTAAAAAAGGTGGTTGCATATCGTAACACACCAAGCTTTAAAGAGTTAACCATACATTTTCATACATGGAAGGAACAAACAACATGATTTAATATTTTTTATTTTCATGTACAAGAGACATTCTTATGTTTATATGTTTAGAGGTGCGGTTTATTTGACGCTACAAATGCTTTGAAACTTTTGATTGATCAATCAGAAGAAAGAATTTTATTAACTGACTAAAAAATGCTTCGAAGCATTCGTAACATCAAGTGAATCGTAGACTAAGTAAAGCAGTTAATTTAAATAAAGCAGCTTCATCTTTTTTACATATGTATTTATTTATCAGAATACATACTAATATTGATAGTATGTATATTGAAACTGGATGCAATGACGAATCTCATATGCATGCAATTATATACCTTACGATGATATTGTTTTATATATTTAATCTATTTAGATAGTGTGTGTGTGTGTGTATATATGTATATATATATATATATACTATCTAAATAGATTAAATATACATAATTCGAATTATGCTCTACATCGTTGAAGTCATAATATCTGAGAGACCGAAATTACAGCGATATATCTCTGGAATTAAAACGTATAAGAATTACATTTTTTTAAATATATATAAATAAATCGGACATGCAAGTTTGGAACAAATAAAAAATTTATAATTAATCATTTATAATCTTGTTTCTTCACCATGCTTGCACTATTGATTTTTACATCTTTTAGTCTATTTATAAAAGTTCACAAAATTTCATTGAATATACGTGCGACAATTAACAAAAACATTAAAGAATTAACTTTCTTAGATATCTCCCACTATCATAATCGGTATGACTCAGATCTTTTTGTATGAGAGAAACGAAAATTGAGCGTGAAAAGATGACTGAATCTCGAGTTACACGGATCAAAGCGAATTCACACATAAGTTATCGGGCACCGTCCTTTGTACATCGTTGCACGGCGTTCGGTTCATCGACTTTCCCAGCCATGCTGCTTCTCGCTGACGATGAGGCTTGTTGACCATGTAGATCGATAGATTCGCGATCGGTCAATCTTGTATTCAACGACGAACCTACCGTTATACTCCGTGTCATCACAGAACGTGCACACACGCGGGTATCGCACGTGCGTTAGCGCGTCGCTGACGGTTGCTGCCAGTGTCGGGTAGCTATTACAATTTACACGCGGTTATATGCGCCGCCAAACGAAGCCCTGGTTCCTGCTAATTGTGGTTAAGTTTAATTCGCGCGGACGTGCGGCCTGGTGGGACACGAGATGCCGTAGGATGGCGAGCGCTTGGTTCCAGTTTGACGTGCGCCGTTCCGCTGCCAGTGGCCGTTCTGTTGTGGCGTTGCAGCCGGTGTATCCGACGTTATACCGTTCTATATCACTGTAGGGTGCACACTGTATACACATATACACCGATATTCCACGTCCGTCGATACCAGCGGATTATCGGCCAATAACACCGAGGAAAATCATATCTAGCTTCGTGCGGCCTACCCTCGAGGCTTCGGCCCCGTCGACTTCCATTAAACGATCGTAATGAGGTAGAGAGAGACAGTAGATAGAAACGAGGTTACTAGAGATGAGAAGAGAATAATAAGAGAGAGGCGGAGAGGACAGATGCGAGAAAGAGGGAACGGCCACTTAACGAATCATCGATAAACAAGCGGGAACTCTTGGCGTCACATCGTCACGATCGTCATCGTCGTCGTAATGAAAGCCAATAGATGCACGCGGGAATCTATTGTTTTCCATCGAGGAAGGTCCTTTCGAAGAGATGTCGACTCTGGACATCTCTCTGGCTTGTCCCGTCTAACGGTCTTCTCATCTAAAACCACTAATTCTCCACGTTCCGTTCTTCGTCGCTTCATCAATTCCCAGTTCACCCCCATCATTCCCCTATTCCCTGATCCGATCTCGGCAGCCGCTTGTGTTCCGCCTACATTTCGCTCCCTTTCAATCTCCCTCGTTTCCATCCGCTCGTACACGCTCTTTCTCTCCGCCCGTGTTTCCGCATCCACTTCGTTCCTCGTCAACCCCGTGACCGAGCTTCAGACCTGCACGGTCTAATAAAGCGTCCCTTCGTAGCGGAGCACACGCGCGTACACTTGACACGTGCACATCAATGTTCATAGACATACAAATCCACATACACACATATACATTCGCAAAACCACCAGTTTCGTTTCTCCGATAGTGGTGTACACACGAGCGCGTGAGATGCTTGTCCTTTGCTGAAAGGAACTGTGCGCTACAGCCGACGGTAAATTGGAGCTGATACTGTACAGTCGATTCAAACGACTGACGAGTTTATCGGAAAGCTTAGCCAGTCGCTGGGTGCTCTGCCGAGTTTAACCGAAATGCACTGTATCTACTCTCGAGTTAGTGACTGGTGGCTAATACCAGTTCGTCGTCCGAGTACTGAACATAACATCAGGAAGGCTTAAGACGGCTGTGGCGAGGTAGTCGACCTATGAAACAGTCTGCCATATAAAATAAAAATAAATCAATTTATGATCAACTTACAAAGTTGCCGAAATTCTTTAAACATTGTGAAAGTGGTTAACGAAGATAGAAATTTACTTGAACATTATTTATTTAACTATAAATTTATAGTGCAGAATATCGTATTCCGCTTAGCACAAAAGTTAGTTTTGCTGGTACAATTTGAAAAATTTAGTCATATTCGCCGTGCGAGCGGAGAATTATACGGTGAAGTGCGTCTGTAAATTACGTATTATAGAAAGGTCGCACGATGACGCGGACAAAAATTCAGATTAATGTACACTCGGGAAATTTGCTCCGGCGGTAATATATTTATACGGCGGATTTTTAACTGCCGCATAAATCTTCGCTGCTTTCATGTTAAAAAGTTTAAAGAAAGTCTGAGAGAAGTCGTCAGAATTACATCGAACATCCGACTATCTCGCTTCAAATAGCACGGAATTTACCTGGAGCCGAAGACGAGGATCCGAATACCCATTGCGCTTCGCAGTGTAACATTCTGACGTAAACCGTTCACTATTATACGAATGAAGGAGGCGCTCAGACTATTGTGAATGTAGATCGTGCTGTTACCGCCAACATAGGGAGAATGGGTGCGAACGGTACGTGTGCCTGAACAATGCTCGTTGGAAGGATAATATTTTGCGAAGTTAAATTTAGCGAAGATTTTCGACCGCCGTATAATTTTCCAAGATGGCGAAGGGGTCACCGTTTTGCAGATTTCCCAAGCTCAGCAGAAACATGCTGAATTTACTGGGAGTTGTGCGCGCACACACAGACAGCAAACTAATACTGACTTTAGCGTCGTCTTCGGCGTAACATAATCCTCTCTCTCTTTTCCTCTCTTTCCTTCTCTCTCTCTCTCTCTCTCTCTCTCTCTCTCTCTCTGTCAGTTTATCCTTTGCTCAAGAAAGCTTACAGCTGACGTTCCATGCTCTCAAAGCACATTGCAAC
Source organism: Acromyrmex echinatior (assembly GCF_000204515.1). The sequence continues at coordinate 148,530 of NW_011626564.1, forward strand.
GCGGACTTCTTTAATTCTTCGTCTCGAATAATAAATTACTTTCGCTAATGAGTCTTGCAAGATATATAGAAAATCGCTACTTTCCTAAAGTTACAGATTCCTTGGGGAATATTCTACTTTGTCGCATGTGACTGTCAACATTATTAAAAATGTGATTCTCCTTGTCGCATTTTACGTCATAGGTGACAATAGTATAGTCCATGAATACATCAAGTCGACGTGACATCGCGGTAACTGCGGATTGTCTCCGCCTGTTGCAGCATACTGATTCATTATTCCATTACATGTACTGCATGTAAATTATATCACGATCATCATGTTAGTGTAGTTATGATGATAAGTCGATCAGTTTCTCCATAGTCCAATTTTGCATCTGCGTAACCTATTTATAAAAAGTTTTTTCAAATTTGACGCACGGTTTTAATGCTTTTGTTAATTACATTAGTATATTTTAATGCGTATTCTTCGCGTATCCAGGCTGTAGTTAATTCACTAGCATGTAAGCGTATTCTCTAATATACCGTAACATTATCATAGAATTACCGTAATCAAGAGCGTGTTATTGGCATATGTATGAAGTGTATACGTTTCCAATTAAAGGGGATAATCGTAATGTTTCGATAAACCTCGCGCGAGTCGACCGCAGGAAATAAACCAAAACAGCTCGAGTGATTCGGTGCAGTAACTGATTCTGCTACCATTTTACGTTTCCGAGTTTCCGTGATACGGAATTAAATAAATTGAAATGTGTTCCTCGGAGCTCCTTGAAAGCATGACGACGTGTAGAAATTGGGCTGCACCGCCGGCAAATCGGGTATCAAATAGGACGCAATAATTCGCATACGGGTGCATTAATTACCTCCATAAATCTGTACGTTAATGCACGGGCGCGTGGCTAATTGCGCGAAAGACCATGCCGGTATAACACGCGCTTGGTCCCCTGGAGTGGCCCCGAGGAATCTGACATTCACTCGACATTCACGAGGACCGTCGCGTCATAGTACGCGTGCATCCCATCCGACTCATTCGTCATGTCTCAAAAGGAAAGCTCTCACGCATTGTTCCGCTCGCATTTGAATCAGCTTTATTTTCATTCTCCGCAACGCAATATCCTTCTCGTACAGCAATCAAATGGATACCGAATGAGTAGACTGATTGTGAGCAGAGAATGATTGGTGACAGTGGAATGGATCGATAGCGGAACGCGGAATAAGTAAGGAGCGGCTTTTGTCGTGCAGTGTCTACTGTAAACCGACGATCTTATTGCGAAGGAGAACTGGGATGGCTTTGAAGTCGTGAGATGAGAGACGAGGACACGGAAACTGGGTGGAAGGACGGAAAGGCAGGGATGAAGGAAAGGAGAGCCAAACCACCCCCTGAGCGCAATGTGAGATATAGCGCACGGCAAAGGAGGAGACCGACGAGAGAGACGAGAGCCCCTTCGGGGGCTCAATCGCCGGGAGTATAAAGCACCAGTGACACACACCAGCGAAAGATAGAACGTCGCTTAAGCGCCGTTGTGACCAATGGCCCGGAATGTCTTTTCCGGTATCGGGTCAACGACGCGTTACACGTCGCAACCGAGTTACACGTACTCGTAATTTTTCGAGGAAAACCGGAAGAGAAGGGAAACGCGGCCCGGCAGGAAGGATGTCAAGGTAAGAAAAGAAGAAACAGGAAGACCGCGCGTATTGTTGTTCTTTTATTCTGTATAGATATCGACGCGACACGCTGTATCGATCAAGTCGATCTCATTCTTCCGCGCATCAGAATGTCACAAACGTATATTGGCTACGTAACATCTGCAATCGTACTAGGTCACACGCTAAATCGCGACGTGATCACGTATAGGAATACCTTCGGCACCGAGTTCCGATGACGCAACGTGTCCTCCGTTTTTATTGTTTTAATATAAGTTTGGAACTCCGACTTGTTCCCAATATAGCGCACACCTTCTTACGTAATTCCAGGATGGTGCACTTGAGTAACAAATCATTCCCGAATTATTAGAAGATACATGTGATTATATATCATTTTAATAGAAAAATGACACAACTAAAAAATTAGTACTTTCGAAGAACAGGGAAAAACTCTAAAGACGTATATTTTTTATTAAAAAAAAAACCAATATATTTGTAATTCAATTTATCGCTAGAAGATAAAAATAAATTGTTTGTTCTTTGATCTAGTTCGCAATAATTCTTTATAGGAAAAAAACATTTTTTGTCAGATGAAAGAGTATTGTCGGTGTTGAAATAATGAAATAAAATTTCCTATTTGCAGTCATAGTATTTTTTTAAAAAAGATTCTTTAAAAAGTTATTCCACAATTCCAAAAAATTTTAATTACTATCCTAAAAAATTGTTAATTTTGAGATGTCATTTTTCTATCAAAGCGGAGACTTAACTTTTAGCAGATCATTAAACAATCCTCTCAAATAAACACGAAGCTCACTGCTTATTATTATCATCTTATACTTATTTCTACGTTATTTGATATGGACGTATCCTTGGGCTATTTTAACTACTTTCTTCTGGCAATAACCGTTCTTGACTATTACCTCAATATCTGTTCGATTTTCAAATCTATACTTTATACGGCCCCGTCGCCGTCGCCATTCTCGTCATTGGTTAATACTTTAAGCCTGCTGCATTTGAGAAGGAAAGAATTTTGGCTAGAAAAGTGGGTTACACCGAATGGGTCGCGATGACAGTACCGTCGTATGATTCGCGAGCGACAGTTGGGCTATATCTCGGAGATGATGTACGGGAATACGCTCGCACACTGTGACACGCGTATCCACATATCTATATGATGGAGGGAATAATATCCACGGCGGGGAATGTATCTGCCCGGAACGATGACGACATCCGGATCGATGGACGCACACGGAAGCCGGAGTGGATAACCGCCTGCATCGGTGAATCAAGTCTCGCGAAGATCTCTGACGTATATACGCGAATTCGTTTGGTGTATCGCACGAATTACGTAAAACTTTATTGCTAAAAACCGCACGGTATTCTTTATCGAAAATTGAGATCGTTTCCATTATCGTTAGAAATCTCGTCTGCACATTTCCTATTTAACTTCGTCCATTTAATCACGGTAAATCCAGTTAAAGGTAGCACTTTTGTAGAATATAAATGCAAATTTAACTTTATCTGTACGTCGTGTACGAATATTTCACGGATAAAATATCGACGTACGATGTATCGATCATATGTATCTGCTCGCTCCTTACTCCATTTCGAATCCATCCGTTGCACCGTTTCGCTGTCACTGTACGCGAACGACGGTGCAAACGATATTTCAGAAACGGAACGGTCAATGGTATTAATAACGATCGGACTCGCGCAGTGTCACATTCCGCAATCAGCTTCAGATTTCCGTGTCCACCGATCAAGCCAAAAGAGAGAGATGCCCTCGGCACTGTCCGGGACCCATAAAGTTTAATCGCTGTTATTTCGCGGGAATACGTATCTCGCCTCTGGGCATTCGCGTACGTACAGCGGCTCCAGTGCAAATAGCTCGTGAGCTAGACGCTTTTAAATATCTCGTCCGCTCGGCACAACGCGCCGGATTTCCGATTTTTCCGTGATCGCGATAGTCATAGCCCGAGGCGAAGTTCGCGAAATCCGTGGGCCATAAATTTCACGGTGGCGCGTGACGGCGGTGGCGAGCTCTCGGGCGAATCGCCATCGATACGAAAATTAATCGAACACCCGAGAATTGAAAGTAAACGACTCCTGGGGTGGAAGTGGATCATAAATAGAGCGGCAGAATGCATTAATATACTGCGGACGCGCGTCCGCATTACTCCGCCTCGCGCATTTACGACAGGAGCCAATGGTAATAACGACTATCGTTTGTTCGTTGCCGTGACGTCTCCGTTTTTATTGTCTCCTTTATGTTATCTCACTGTATTACAGTTCGTAAGAATTCTTTTCTGTAACGACGATAAAAAATTTCGTGCACTCGACGTTCTTTGGTAACCAATGATTTATCGAAGAACGACGGATGCGTTCATCACATCGACGTGTTTATTACTGCATATAGAACAGTTTTCTTTCAATTCCGGCGTTTGCAGATCATTTTGATAGTGTAAATAACGTTGGCATGTGTATCGTGAATGCGCAAGTATTCGTTGCATGCATCGGCTTGATTTTACTCCTTCGAGCTGAAACTCGTATAACTAGACGCTTCAGACATATTTATCACTACTCCTGTTCCATAACCGTCTTCTTCATCTTATAAATGATGCCGTATAACGCGAAAGCCCCGTGACGTATCGGGAGACATATTTACTGAGACGACTCCCATTCGGGCTATTTACTCGACGACTCTCGACAGAAGCTACTAGCGAACTAAGGTTGTTCTTACAAATGTTTGAACGCGTTTTATATAAAGAGATAAATTATATATACGCATTGCTTTTTTTCAATGTAACTACTTATAATTAAGAACAACTAACATTGAAAAATTAATCCTTTGGTGCGCCGCTCTATACATTTTGTCCCATAGTACTGAATGTTGTGCAAAAATATCGCATAAAAATAAACATAGAATAAATTTTATCTGCCAAAAGAAATTAAGAAATATAACAGTAACAAACAAGATATATTTTTATTTAAAAAAAGTCTATTACTCTCTATAAAAATATTGATAAATCTTTATTAAAAAAGTTATAACATATAAAATAAAAAAAAAACAGTCGATTGTGCCATACCTAAAGTGACATCAAAGGATTAATTGAGGGTTCTTTGAAGTTAATATAAAACAATGCCGATTTAAATATAAACTATATACGCCATTGTATATAATACAATGATTTATAATACATTGTATATAATAAAATAAAAAAATTATATTTTTAAAGAAAGTCTCTTTTTATTGATCTCTATTTTATTTTATTACTATTATATATTAATGTGAATCAATAAAGATAAATTTTATGATAAGTTTTTTTTAGTTAGTTTGAATTAGATCTAATAAGGTTTTTAGTTTCAGACTCTTACTTGTTAAAATATTTGATATTGAAAATTCTGAAACTACGACAAGCAGTAATGATTTCTCATTAAATTTGCGTTAAAGGGAAATTCGACTTTGAAAGATCTGAAGAAACCGTCGTTAAAATATGTACTTAGACTAACCGTTCCATCTCTCAACCGCGGATTCTTTGATGGGTTTTCAGTCAATCTACTCTAGATAAAATTTGATGGAAAGACTGGCAATTTGTCAAATTTCAACATTAATTATCTTAGCAATTAAACTCTCAATGAAATTTCTTCTTAAATACAAAGTAAAGCTTGCTTTAAATTAATTGAAAAATAAAATATTAATGTCCGAAATGTGAGTTGTACAAACTTCTTAATTTTTTGCTTGTGACAAAAAGTTTAAACGTTTCATTCCGAGGATTAAACAATTACCATTAAAGTTTTAATTTTCTCTGACATTAAATTGGAAAGTACCTAATGCGAACAAAATCTAGGATATTATTTTTAATAATTTAACTATTTAAAATTTCCATTTATAAAGATTATAAACATTATTCCTAGAAAACTTTTCAAGAAATTAATCTTTTGCTAAAGAAGATTATACGTGCACAAATATTTTTTATAAACATTATTTGTGAGAACATTTATCACATAGTACAAATATAAAGTTTTTTTTTATATTTAAACAAACAAGAAATAATATTTTAAAAAATTAAATTTTTCCAAGATTTTTATTTTTGACATTTTATTAAAAGAGAAATTCTTCAATAATATAAAGTTTAATGATAGCTTATGACTTCAAAGGATGCAAATATCTCTAACGAATTATTTTGTTTTAGTTATAATTAATCTGTTCCTTACATCTTTTGCTTTTAATTTAAACAGTAAAAAGACGAGAAAACGAAAGATCTAAAGCCTTGCGCGTACAATGTGAGCGAGCAGCTGTTTGATCAAAGTGTGCTGAAGACATTACGCTGTAAACACCACTTCGAAACTACTTCGTTAAGTATTAACGCGACCGTAGATTAGTGTACCGTATACCCTGCATATCGTTGTAATCTTCAGCGTTAAGAAACTGATTTCCCGACTAGGATTTTCGTAGATACTATCTCGTAGATGCCTCTCGCAGATCCAAATTTTGAGTGCCCGTATTTGGGCATATCGAGCGAGGCCACTTGTCGGGATGCACTTAAGGGTTTTTACGCGCGCGCCCGCTGGAATCCTGTCAGAAAATGCGAATTGCGAATCTTACGAATTGCTCGGCGGAGCTGTAACCCGACAGGGGATCAAGGCGAAGAGTTCGTTTTCCGACCTCTACTACGAGTAAGAATCCCCCTTGGTCCCTTCTCCTATGTATTCTAACGTACTTCTTCTTCGCACCTAAGATATATCTTCACAGATTCCAGGGCTTTCGCAATCACGCTGGAGTATCTTGATTCGTATAAATCTCTGGTAACCCACGTGGGATTCGGCGGTAGAGGCGAGAGAGGCTCTTCCTTTCGTGACAAGTACACGCGTAATAGGGACAAAGCTTCACCGCTCTCCGAATACGATGCGGGGGTACGACTGAACGACGCCCATGAATTCAAAACAGGCTGGAAGATCCCCGCTGCCGCGGCTAACGCAATTATGCATGTCGACGTTTGCGTATTCTCTTTACTGCCGCCTGCCGTGCGATCTAAAGCGCGACGCACTGCGCGTACCGACCGATTATACTTTCACATCCTCCCGAAAATCATGTTTTATTGGCCGACCATAAAGTATGCACACCACAGCTTCAGGGTTGTAAAAAGAAGATTGATGCTTCATAATGGATGCTGCTTCAATATTGAAACGCATATTTCGCTATGCGACAAGAGAGATCATTTGAATTACTGCGAGGAAGTTACATTTTCCTTTGACTTATGAATTATTTCGGAATTGGTCGAAAGTAAACGCAAAAACTTGAATCTTTAAATATGCTCGAAGAGCACGACTTAGGTTTAATCTGGGAATAGTCACCTGACTTTTTTTATATTAACGATCGTCTAGAATGTTTTTACCTCCTAATTAAAGTCATTGTTATTAATAACATATTGCATATCCATTATTGATTGTTTTCGATTTATTATTTGAGAACATTATGAGTAGGAACTTAATCACAATAAATTTCTGAATAAGATAAATAGAAACCAAACAAATATTAAACCGAATAAGTATGGTATTCCCTAAAACTTTTAAAGTGAATCTGACTCTTAAATTTTGAAACATTGCTTTTCAAGACTGGCTTCAATTTTTACTTTAGAATGAGTGAGATTGTATTCCAAAGAAATTAGAGAGTATGTAGGTTATTGTAGTATCTGAGGAATAAAGATTTTAATTAATATAACACTTTTTTATTGTGAGTTTTTGATAGAATTACATATTTAAAAATTTAAGTAAAAAATAATTATTTAAGAAGAAAAAATAGAGTAATATTTATATAAAACAATAGTTTACATTTTCTTTCTGCTGGGATATAAAAAAAACTCAGATTATTATTCTCGGATTAAATGTGTAGATCTTAAAACGACATTAATATTCTTAAAAAGAATATTGAGACTCTTTCGCACTTTTATTTTATATGAAACTCTAAAAGATTGTGTTTATAATAATAAAACTTTAAACCGGATAAAACATTTTTTACAAAGTAAGAAAGAAAAGAATCGCGAGTATCGATTACATTGCGATTCAATTAAGCTAAACTTCTTGTGAGACTCTTTAAAATGGCACGAAAAAAACTTTGCATCGTCTTTATAAAGTTCTTTATTTATTAATTTCGAAAGGATGACCATTCGTTTACTCATGGATCGTGCAAGCTAAACGAAGCTTGTACGATGATTTAGGAAAAACAAAAGTTAGCAGAAAATCGTGAAAAAGCCAATGATTATGTTTTATTTTAATCAAATTCTATTAGTGTGCGCGCGAGAGAGAAAGAATTTTCTCTCTCTCTCTCTCTCTCTCTCTCTCTCTTATTGGTTAAATTGGTATAGAAGCAGCTATTACTAAGTCTCGAAATCGTATACTGGGATCACCGCTAACCGCAAGCTAAATCCTTTGAAGGATTAGAAGGACCTTCTATCGAAGTTGTTGACCTTTGTGACACGATATGCCCCTCCTATTGGGTACGGTGTCAGTAACTTCGACGTCGCGTAAGTAATCAACAGCGACGCATATAATGCCCTCTTGTTATGGATTAGTACGCCCGATAGCACTGCGTATATGGCTTTCGCGAACGCAAGTGACCATTTGAACATAGTATTCGCTTCGGTAAATAGGATTTGCATTGATGAAAATCGCGCTTACCTAAATACAATAATCATTAATTAACAAAAAAGGCATTTCCACTTCAATTTTTTCATTGTGCGCCGTTGCTCTATGCGTATTTGGAAATCAATTTATGTTGATTCGTCAATCATATTTTTATTCTTTCCTTTTGCAATCTGAGTCTTTTTTGTCCAGCTCGAGTTTTTTTATTGATTTAGGCTTCAAAAAATATAAAAAAAAATTTAGTTACTTGTCAATATTTTTCTATTACATTATTAAATAAATACAAAATATTTATAAGATGTTTTAAGAAGGAGAATTGAACTTCCTTTTCAGAGAAATTTGATAAAATTTTGCTTGTGTCAAAAAAGATCTAGATTGCAGAGACGAAGAGTTAAATTAATTAACATTTCTCGCTGTGTTGTGAAAACGATAATACAATACTATTCCGAAGTGTTACAACAAAATTTATAAGAACTTATTGAAATTTATTGACAAAATTTATTGAGATCATGACTCGGCTGAATTGCAGAATCACGAATCTTTCATTTCCATTATACAATATATTCTTTCTTTCTCATCAGATCACCATCAGATCGATCGTCAAATGATAATTTTTAGTTTGACGATCGATCTAATGGTCGAAAGAAAGAATATGCTGTATAACGAAAATGGAAGATTCGTGATTCTATAATTCAGCTGAGTCGTGAGCTCAATAAATTTTCCCGACGTGAATGACAGACAGCGCGCATCAGCGAAAGAATAATCAAGAAGAGCTGAAAACGTTCTTCGTCGAACAAGACGCCAGGATGCAATATACCAGCTTAAATTCCGTTAGTCTTCCGCACTCGTATGGTACTCTCACGCAGCGCAATTTTCGTGAGAAGAGGATGCAAGGAGGAGAGCTCTCGAGTGGCTCACAACTCGGAAACGAAGAGTACTGGCACTCCGACAGCCGCCCGAAAGCACATACTTTCCCTTCCTTCTATCCTTTCGTTCGCTACACACCCGGCTCTTTACGGTTGCTTTCTACGCGCCCGCATATGTAATTCCCATAGCTTTCGTTAACACAATCACCGTTAGTATTCTCGCCTCAAGATCGAGCAACCCCCCAATTCGGCACATCACATCCCTTTACATATTTAATAAGCACTTAAGTAGTATGCATACATATTGTGCCCACTCTGTTGACGAGTCTCTGTTAACGTCTTACAACTGATGCGTAAAATATCTCAGACCATGATCTTTTCTTCGCATTTAAATGTATTTACTTGAATTTCTCACGAAAACGAAATAAATTTTTAATCGATGTGGGACGCTAATAAATTATAGATTGACGTGGGACACTATCTTTTTCATTTCTTTGTGAAATTATTGGCAGACGATTACTTATCGTACTTTTATTTCCAATATATTAAATTCCAATATCAAATTTCAGTAATGAAGCATTTATTACATATTTTTATAAATTTAATTTTTATAAATTTTACAAATTTTTAAGTAAATATATTTTTGGAAGAGTTAATTTTTATTTTAATAATTAATAAATAATAAATATTCATATTTTATTTGCTTATTTTGTTTTTATTTTTACGACTCTTAAAAAAATGTTGTCGTAAATTTCTATTTTCCAATTCCACGTAATTTCATCACTCGATACTGATTTCTCGAAATTGCCGGAACCGCTGTTTTCTTGTTTGATCTGTGGTATCTGTTGTTGAAAGGACATCCGGCGAGTCTGGGACACTCTGTATACTCTACTAAATTGCATGAACAAGAGAAGTCCGAAGGACGGATATTACTACGAATATACTACAGTATCACACTTAAGATCGTAGAGTCTCAGTGACGTGTCGCAGCTACCATTGCTATCTTTTTATTCTGCACATTTTCCATTGTGTTTAGAAATGCCAAGTGAAATATCTCCTACTATGTCATTATATACTACATTTATTACTTCTCTTAAAAGATAATTCGGATTAAAGTTAAGAACTCATGATTCAAAGATATGCTTAACCATAACAGTTTTCTTTGGAAACTCAGTTAATTAATTAGTAAAATAAATTTGCGTGAAAGTAAGAAAATGCGTGCACGAGAATTTTGTAATTAAAATCCAGTTTATTCTACAATGTGGAATAAACACGCTAATCGTTATTGCACCAAAATTTCTTGCTATCAATACGTCACGGAAATGTAATCGCGTTTAGCTGGGTGTTGTGCTTTCGAGATGAAACCAACGTAAGATGTCGATCGTGCTCATCAGATCGATTCTTCACTCCCCAATTGAAGCACGACGTTGCATCTGTTAACAGCAAGCAGCGACTGTCATTGCAGAATCATCGATCAGCGTATACAAGAGAGACGCGATGTCCGAGAGAAACTGCAAACGTTTGCCCTGGACGTTCGGCCTGTTTCGAATGGCACCCCATGCGCGTTCCGAGCTCATATTCGCCGTGATTTATCGTATTCGCGTGTGCAACCGCATGTAGGCGCGTCACTCCGCACAGTCGGTGGATCAGACCTGTCCCATAGATCATCGACCGAACGTATGCGCGCCGAATAACACGGAAGTGAAATAAAACAGAGAGGCTCACTAGCTCGCTGAATGACTAAAAAAAAAAGAAGAGTGATCGGATCGGAGGAAAACGAAGATTCATTCTGATCAGTTGACGTGTATGGCTAAAAACGCGCCGAACGTTGTTGAAGTTAATGCGCCATGATACTCTCGATTCTTTTATCTTCCAGTTGCAATTTCCTTTCGTGTATTTCGATTTTAAGAAACTGTTTCTCCTAATTGAGCGTGAAATAATGGCAAGTTTTATAACACTCAACCCAGAACCCCCCCCCTAACCGAGAACACATTAAGTTTGTAAAAGGTAGTACAAAATGTTACGGAAGGCGGAAATTTTTCTTCGCAGGTACAACCAAAGCGAAACGGCGGCTTTTTTCAATATTGTAATGGTAACGTTTTTGTTTGCTACAACAAAGTATAGTATATAAAAAATATATTAAAAACTTTAATTAAGTCTCGATACTGTAAATAATGAACAATACAATCATACAATTGTAATTTGTGATCTTTGAAATGAATTTTACCTCAACAAAATTTTAATTTTCAGCTTGAGCAAAAAAATATTTCGGGGTAAAAAAATTGCCGATATTATCGAAAGGGTGACATTTAATTAAGTATTTTAAAACTTTACGGAAGGCAAAATATTTGCATAGTCAACAAAAAGGACGCGTTTTCGAAAACTTTCGACATATCTGCGTGCAACGTGAACTCCGTGGAGTGCAAAAATATTACGTAAACTTTGAAATTTCAGAATTGGATGAAAAGCAAAATTGAATGCAAAACATGGAATGAAAAATATAATATGCAGCAAAAAGATATACAATATACAATATATGTATGTAAACATATATTACATACAAACACGCGAATTTGCTTTACGTGTTAGGTGACAAACATCGATATCAACTGTGTACAGGTAGAATTTCACCCTCATTATGCGTCACTAGATATGCGTGAGCGACAGTGTCAATTACGTTCTATTATTAATCATTATTGCAAACTCCCATTTATGTGCTGTTTTAATCACACCTCTTTGATATTGATCGAATTAAATTATCAATTACCGAGACTAGTTACAATGAAATAATAAACGCAAACGATAATGTGAACGTAACGTTCACTTTATCTTTCACAGTAGATTAAAGGTGCATCAGAGAACATAAAAGCGTGTACCATTCACGAAATTGTTGAATCACAAGAAAATCCATGTCGCATCATTCGTGGACAGTCGATTGATTCGCAAAGTATGCTTGAATAAATTCCGTACGAAAAGAAGATTTCTCTCTCGAAACGATTATTGATGTTCGAGTTGTGCCTTTTGATTTCTCCTCTCTGCCGGAAAACTATGATGTCGTTTTTTTGTCTGCTTGTGAAAACGGCTCCTTTCCTTTCTCGATATCGCCCAACATCCTCCTCGAGTCCGCGTCGCTTTCGATAGCAATAACGAGGGCGGATGGGAACAAGGTCGATAGCAGTATCTCTTTCCCGGTTTCTTTTCGTGTCATGTATACGCGATGTCCTCTGCGATATCTACATGCATCTAATTCAATTGCGTATCCATGCTCAAGAAGGATAGATGCTCGTTGGAGACTTTAGAGCAAACGCCGTATTTGTGAAGGCTGCTCATTACAGACAGGCCACAGTCCGGACACGTCCGACTATCCTGTGCCGTAGACAGAGAAGCTTGTAAAAGGATACCGATGGAATCCTCTATAAGATCGATTTGGCTTTCGAGGCATTGCCTTTTGGCTTCTTTCTCTCACCGCACGTTTCACCACGAGCACCGGTCCCATTCGATCCGTGCCGAACTAGCTCTTCCTTCTTTCCTCTGTTTGGTTCATTCTATACCATTGCCATCCCCCTGCAGCCCTCGAGAGTTCCCGTGCTGGCGATAAACGCCGCTTAAATACCGGTCGAATCTCGGTGCAACGTAGAAGTCGCTCGAGGAACACAAGAAAGCGGTCGAATGCAACTGGGGAGAAATTGGACTACTCGTGGTATCCATGGCTACGTACATATATACACGAATATACACACATACACGTATATTTCCGCATCTAGATTCGTGTGCTATCTGCACTACTATCGTGGTCAGGATTTGCATGCATGCTGCGCCAAGATCTTTCCAGGGAAACTCGGCCCATCGCGTATCTAATACCGTCTCTTACGGAAGGAAGGAGATAGCCACGTATATGAAAATTTGTTGCTTAGCGGCAAAACTGAGATCACTTTGAAATTCTGCAAAAGTTTCGCATTGTCACGTTTCGACATATTCATCGGACAGATGCTCGTCATTTACTTTTTTTAGACGGAAATCTCGCAGTTAATCTTTATCATGTGAGCCTTTATTATAATTTAAAACGATCATCATGTAGCGTACAAATTAATACGATTAAAATAACAAGTAATGTTCTCATAAAATACCGAATGTAATATATAAGTGGAAAAATATAATGTAATATTTTTAAAATTTTTTTCTATCAGGCTTTCATATTATTTTTATAGTTATATCGGAGAAAGGCATTGCTTGGGATAATAATACTATTAATATATCGTGTATATTCTTATCCACGTAAAAATATTATGAGGTTTTATGCATTTGGAATTCAGATTTAATAAGAGCACACGTTGTTACATCTCGACATACGATGCGGAATTATTTCGAAGGTATGCCATTCAGGGGAATTGCTGCTAATTAAAACGAATATATACGAGATACAAAAGATCATGGACTATTGTTGCGGGAAAGAAAGGGGAAGTAGTACGCAGCTGGCGTAACGGGCAAGAGACTTCTCGTAATAATACCCCATTTCGAGTCCCCGTGTAAATGAGTCAACCTGCGCGAGCGCGGTCGAGGGTTATATTTCATAAGCGGGTGGTTACACCGAAAACCGCGCGACACTTCAAAGGTGCCTGGGAGAGACTTGTGAGGTTCACACAGAATAACCGAGGTCAAAAGTATCCCGTTCTCACGTCACATCGCGCCGACATATTCGCGCGCATAAACCCGCGTCTCGTCGCAGAGATTTCGCATGGCTACGCCCTTAAATACGATGCATGCGCCTCGAACTGCAGTGGATTTCGAGGCGCATTTAAGCACGCGCGACACGGTATTGTGTATTGTTGGGCATTGCGCAGGGTGTTCAGGGTAAGCCGCCCGACACGCGACGCACACGCGGCGCAATGCGCCATAGAGTATATAACACCGGTGATGGTTATGATAAGTACACATATTGCCTTATCACGGTGCACCGTAAAACCACGTCATTCGTCAAGAGTCATTCATGTAACTACATTGTAGTCGTCGTCGTTATCAACGTCGGCTCTGTCGTTCTGTGAGCCATCCATTCTCCAACTTTTCATCAATTCTCTTCGATCACCGCGTAAAATTGTTTTCAAATGTTTTCACATTTTTTTTTAATTAATTAAACTGTATGAGAATTTAATCCGTGTGCTTTTTATCTTGTTCATGATCTCGTCCAATAGAGAGTTATGCAAAAAATTATTTTTTTGCCATTTGTATTCTTATGAAGTCTCTCGCACATTTATTTATGATTAAAACACGAAGGATACTATAAAAACAGACTTTTTTTTTGTAGCGGATAAAATATATCTATTTCAGATAATTTTTTATAAAAATTTCATTTAACCCGTACATCGAAGATGTTTTTATCTATTTTCACATTGCTTCAGTCCCCACGGAGATAGTCGTATTTCCTCGATATCAATCGGATTTCACGTTCGCGATATCAATCGAATATATTGGTTTTCAGATACATGCGCGCATCGATTCAACAAGTACTACACATGCAATTAAATGTGCATTACTGAGATTTCATATCTCGGTCGTGTTCGCACCGTGCAGAGCTCTGTAATGGCCTACTGCACAGCGGGTTTCCTGCTGTATTTCTGGTAATCTGCGCCTTGAATAGCAAGGAAAGAAAGAATTCCATTTTCAGATGACGAATAATGAAATTAGAAAATGCAAGCTGTTCTGCAAAAAAAGCTTTGAATCAACGGTCTAATAGTATTTCTCTCTTTCTCTCTCTCTCTCTCTCTCTCTCTCTCTCTCTGATGAATGTGAAAATAATTCTCTTTTGAGATTAAAAAATGCGATCTAATTTAAATATTAATATTAAAGATTAAAAGATCGGGATAAAATTAAGCTTCTGCAAGAATAAAAATAAATAAACGTACTTCTTAGTCAATTTTAAATAAATCTCTCTTGAATAGAACTGTAATCTTGCTGAGAATTTTGTTTTCGTCATGATTCATTTATAATCTAAAAGATAACTAAGATATAACATTTTATATGTTGTAAGATTTCCAAAAGAGCATTGTGACAAAATATATTTAAAGTTTATTATTGTACAAATGTCTTCAAATATTCTATTTTAAGAGAATTGAAATAAAAATGATTTATGTCACGATATTTTCACTTAATTATTTACTGTAATGTAAATTGTAAAACTTTTCCGTGAGCTTATCAAAAGTATTCTATATACGTTCACTTTAATTTAGTTTCGAATTTCTCATTTGATTACTTAACTTAGATTACACGTGGTGTTAGTTACATGTATCTTAATGTATCTCTATGTAGGCTTTGCGGGACTGCGGAAATTCTAGAGAATGCAGTTGAGCATGCGAAATAAACATCGTTAGCGTTTCTATCTCCGCATTCTTGATATATAAGATAAATTTTATATATCTATTTTCTAAATTCCTCTAGATAATATTTTGCAATATTTATTTACTACAAATATTTTTGTTTATTAAATACTTAAGCAAATTATTTTCATAAAATGTATCTTTGAAGATTATTATAATTATCTAATTACAATGAATGTATTTATTAAACTGTAATTTTATAAGAAATATAAATACAGACGATCTATTTTAACTTAAATTATGATTTTAATAAACTTAAAGAGTTTTTCTAATTAAACTTTGAAAAAAGCAAATGTATTGAACGTCTGTTTAATTTTTTAAGTAAACTTATTCTATTAGGTGTTGGAATTAATTCGTAGCGTTTTTAAAGTGATGGGAAGTACTTTCATTAATGTATTTTTTTAAACTTATAATTATATATCTTTATAATAATAATTATATATCTTAATAATTTTATATATCTTTACTAATTTATATTAATTTGAGACTTAGTTATATCAAAAAAAGATTTAGTATCGAAAATTAAAAGTTCTGAAAAAATCTTGATCGTTAAAGAATTAACTTCAAATTTGCTAAAGAATCTCGAAATAAAAAAGTACGCAGCTTAAAAAAAGTGCATCCATGAAACTTTTGACGAGAGCAATTAAAAGATCGAGAGGAAAGTTTTAGCGAGATTTTACGAACTTACAAACCATTGGTTCGTCGAATCATGCAGTTTGATTTAAGAACAAATTGGAACATCGTCCACTTTTTGCAACCTTGTGCAAGATCAGTCAAATTTTCTTTCAAACTCGCGTCAGAATATTATTAGATCTTATATTGAAAAGATGGCGTCGTATCAAAGCTTTGATTACGCCACGCGACGTAATATTAGAGTGGATCTTTTCTTCGATAAGACTAGCGCATTTAATCTCATAATAGAAAATTTCACGATCCGTTAGGTATACTCAAACGTCTTCTTTTTTATTTTTTAATTTTTTCATCGCACAGGACACGAAAGTGTGCCGGTGAGAAAAGAGATGTAGCCTTCCTTTGGATGCTTACAAAGAAAATCCGGAGCGCTTAAATATGACGTAGCGACCGCCTTCTCATAATCTGTATTCAACCGCTGTAATCACTTTCGCTCCCCTTCGAGATTGAATTTCACGGGTAGCTGTTTAAAAAGCGGAATTTATATTCGGCTGGACGCACTCTTGGCGCGTCGGAGGATAAGTATCAATGCTACTCGGCCATTAATCATTGGTCGAGATTCTTTTTTGCGCATTCCGCCATATATCACACTGGATCGCGCGAATTGCATAATTCCTCAGTTGAGAAAATGTGAAGTCAGCAAGCGCTTCTATAACACTCGCATGTTTTCACCGATATTCTTTGTTGCAACTAGAAACTATTAAACTTGACATGTCAAATGTATAAACAATGCAATTTACACATAAATATTTGCGTCGATTTTTATTCACTTTTTACTTATGATATAGACTGTAATAAAACATTATACATGCTATGCATATTTAATTGAAAAGTGAACTTTATGACATGATGAAACAGTGGGAAGTCTCTTCTTTTATACTTAGTTCGCCTTTGAAAAACTTTTTAACAAAGTTAAATTAATTTAAAGTTTAAGGATTATTATATTTTTATCATGGATTATTATATTTTTATAATATCATTCGTACATTGTAGTTGCTCTATTACGAAGTTCTCACTCAATTAATTTTGTTAGGCTTCGCTTGATTGGTCGCGATTAGAAGTCATCTTCTATCCAATTCATTACTGCCTAGTACTGATCGTTATTTGAGAAGATAAATTGAGAAGGAAACTTTTTGCTGCACTACTCTTGTAATTACGTCAAATCAAATGTCTTTGCATTTCTAAGTGTTCTTTTTTCTACTTGCATGAATAAGCCCAGAAATATCTATTGTTTTGTTTCGTCCAAGCAATTGCTGTTCCGAACGTACGTAATGTTTGAGATTGAAATGTTAATACGTATTCTACAGTCTGTTGGCTTAATAATCTATATAATACGAGATGTTCTGTGTAATTTACCGTTGGTTCGACGCGAATGCTGTTAAACTTCGCAACAACTATCTTCTAGAAGCATGTTGGCATCAGGTGCGCATATAACGCTTTGAATCGAGAATTATGTTATTACTGAGATTATTATCACTTAAGAAACTATTAAGCACAAGATTATTATGATTCAACTGACATTTGAATAGAAAATAAATAAATAAATTTCAAAAATAATTAAATAAGAAAGTAAATAATTTTATCAGAATTGTTTTAGCTTATTGCTGAATTATTTTATAAGTCGTGACTAATAATGTATCTTCAAAGGTATTTACTTTTTCTGTATCAATTACGATTTGTTAATATGAAATGCTTTATAAAGATTATATTTTGTAAAACATCATATGTAATATCTAATATAGAGACGACCTATATATCTACAGCAATTCAATCTACATCAGTCTATCGTCGCCTACATTGATGAAAGTTTAGACAAACTTCTTACAATTCGCTTACAAATTACTCTACCGTACGATTCACTCGAATAACTTACTTTCGACGCTATCACGACTTCCGCGACGATAATGATCCATTAAGAAAGCCGGAACTCGGCCATTCCGGCCAATACTTTCGACGGGCTCGCTCTTTGCCGCCGCGGCTTGACGAGAAGCGATTTCACGCAAGAAGAAAAAAAAAGGGAATGGAAGGACATTAATCGGAGAACACGATGGCAGGAACGTTAGCGGGTTCTCCAACTTTCCATCGAAGTGGAAACCCTCGTCTTTAACGTGGTACGCCGTTGAACGTGCGGGATGACGAAAAGACGGTGGGAGGGACAGGGCAGAAATTCACCTCCTTCCGATTCCGGATGAACGCATTTCGTTGAAAGCAGATTTACATTTCCTCCTCTCTCTCTCTCTCTCTCTCTCTCTCTCTCTCTCTCTCTCCCTCTCTTCTTCTTCTTCTCCCATCTTTTCTCTTCCTCTCCTCCCTCTCTCTCTCTCTCTCTCTCTCTCTCTCTCTCTTTCTCCTCTTCTACGGGACCCTTACCGTAACCGTCTTGCCTACCCTTTAACGTTCGCGAATTCCTTTTCTCGTGACGTTCACACGTTCTCCAACTCACGCTTGATTTGTTGCAGTTGGAGGCGACCACGAGGCAACAGCGGACGAAGGAAGACGAGGGAACGCAGTGGAGCGAGATCAGTCTCACCCTTCAGCCGTTCCATTACACGAACGGTCGTTTGAATCTACGTTGCACCGCGGAGATACCTGGCGTCTACTCAAAGCAAAGCGAAGTCCAGCTCCTTTCGGGTATGCGCGAACCCGTGCCTGAAAGAGGTAACTATACAAATTTTGTTTCTATTTGTTTTATATTGACCTAAGAACTTTCGAAGTCTTATAAGTTCCTTTTTGTCTTTGATTCGGCTTTATAACTCGAGAAACTTTTTCGATAACGAATACATATTATTATATTTAGTCCAATCAAGTCGAGTGACATAACATAAATGTCATTACGTTAAAATGGGAAAAGTTTCGAAAAATTTGCATATAACTTATGACTTTAATATTTCTCTGAACTTTTTTGAGTTTAATACTCAACACTTATATATACGTCACTGTATTCAATTTATCTAGCTAACTTGAATGATAATTCGAATTAAACTTCGAACGTAGCGAATATTCAAGATTAGCGCACATTGGATCAAATCCGTTTAGTTAGATTATGTTCGATTAGAATTAGATCAGGTTTCTCGGTATACAATATCTCTATAGACAACCTCGTTAGCAAGTGTCTAGAATATCCTTTGTAACGTATTGATAGTTATACCAAACTTGGTTGGTGCTGTTTAACAGAAAAAATTATTGGACGGGAATATGATAATGACAAAATGATCGCTTTTTCGTGCGTTTCGTAATTCATGACTCGATCTTGATGATTCTATGATCAACCAACATACGCTCGAGCTAACCGAGAGTCGAGATTAGTCGGTCGCACGGACTAATAAATTCTGAGAGCAGGGTCCACCCACTCGAAATCGGTAAGGAAGCCTCCGGTGCACGCTGCGCTCGCTTTCCTGCACGCGACGTCGACGAGATTTAATTGAGCGGCCACGGGTATAACCTACGCTCCCATTACCTTCCGGCCGGCTGACCCGTCCTTTCACCCTTTGCCCGGTGTACCCGCTGGCGCTCTAACTTTCGTCGCCAAGTATACGTGCCGAGTCGCTAGTGCAATTCCGATGATTTCACCGTTCTCCCTGTGGACCCTACGTGGACGCAAAATAATTCACGATAGTCTGAATAAATCGTATATACAGATTTACAAAATAGTGCTTCGAATTAAAAAAAGAAAAAGTCGCGCCTACCGCATATTTCTGAAAATGTCAATATTGCTTAAAAAGTTTAGGATTTTTTATTTTTTATTTATTTGATTAACGATTTATATACGCGTGCCAATACAATTCCATAATTTATTGGATTTTTTATAGAGATTATTTCATATGAAGATATTATTTTAGTGACCGAACAAAATTCACAACTGGATTATGTATAATAATAGAGCCCATCTTCTATAATTCTTTTATTCTTTAATTTGTCAATTATTTATTGTTTCTTTATAAAGAGCATTTATTTTTCAGCGATATAACTAAGTAAAATTTTTGGTTTAAATATTCTTTTTCATAGAATAAAAGAATTATAGAAGATGGGCTCTGTTATACATAATCCAGTTGCGAGTTTTGTTCGGTCATTAAAATAATAAGTAATCTCTATAAAAAATTCAATAAATTATGGAATTGTAATGGCGCGCGTATATAACGTATCTTTTAAAAATACACATAGTTACTTTACAAGTATAATATAATTTTAACAAATTTTAATTACTATCGTATTTTACAATCCTGTATCATGCGCCGAGAACTAGTTAAAGTCTAGCTTTGAATCTGTGGCAGTGTATACCAATAGATTGCATTGATGCAATGCACGTTACCAGTGTCCCCATTGGCCCCCAATTTTATGATCACATTCGTACCTCGCGGAATCGAAAAGTATCGTCCACCGATAATCTATATCCTGGTGTTTTGAATCTGGCTCTTCAATGGATTCTGCTCAAAATACGGGTGATTGGATACTTCCGTTCGCCCGACGGTCGGGAAAATACCTAGTGGATTTTTGCGTATTGTGCAATTCGTCCTGGGAAAACAGGACGAGTACGTAAGCCCCATTGTACGCCATTTTTTGTCCATATCTTGCTTATGATACGATATTCCCTGCTTTTAGAAAAAACAAACTGTATGTGCATCCTATTGTTTGCTATTATGTACCATATTGTATGTAGTTTATTGGCTAATAAATGGCATATTCCATTTTTCACTATTGCACGATCAGATAGTATTTACAATAAATTGATACGATCTACCAAAGTCTAGGCTTTTATTTTATATTGCGAGCATCTTTTTTCTTTCCAAATGTTACTCTTTTAATTAAATATATTTAAAACGTACGGATCTTTTTGTTGAACATTTTATGTTATTTTATACATGTTATAAATGTACTTTTATGTATTTCTGCACTTCATGTTGAAAGATAGAAATTAAATTACCAATTTCTTAAGAAAAAAGATTTGAAAAATTTATTAAATTATCGAAACTGTCGATAGAAAAAAAACTCTAGCACTCAAAGTATTAAGATCAATTCAACACACTAAAGTGATCAAAGAATTCGTATGTGAAACGTAGCGCGGGAAATTTGGAGCATTCGATAGAAATTTCAGAGATCTCGTTTCCACATTGCGGATGTAAGCTTTCGTACGCGAAAAGATATAAAATATTTGCACTCGGTGTAATATGGAAGAGGAATGCTGCCCATAGATTTTTTAGTGATTTTCTTCTGCTGAAGTGAACTGAAGTTTAATATGTGAAACGCGGTGCAAAGTAGATAGATGACTTGAAGAAATGGTTGGCAGATGTTGTCGTGGACCGGTGCGAAGAATGTTCATGAATTCGCCGACATAGTGATGCTCTCGGAAAACTTCTTATCATAACACTAGACAATGACAGCGAACGTGACATGTAACGCGTGTGCTGCTTTAATGCATTGAATTGATAAACTCGCGTTATTTCGATATAGCCAATCAACTATGCAGTGGTAAACCAGAGTTATTCCGAGATAGGTAATCAACTATGCTGCGGTAAACCGAAATATCACACGTAATACGAAGCTGAAGTACACACAATATTACAGCATCCATTGTTAACGACGTAATGTTTATTGGAATTCTTCTCCGCAGTCCTCCCGAAAATGTTTCTCGTAAGTTAAATTTCAGACAAAATCCATTAGTCATGCTGATAAAAATTCTGTTGTCAACATCGATAAAACATTTTGACACACAATGTGGGGTAATCCCTTTTCCAACTGTCGAAGTATACGTACGTACATACGTACATTCGCAATTTGTGAAAATAAAGGAAAGCCATTTGTACGCGAAACAAAATTAACGCGCGCGCATTCAATTCCGTATACGGTTTGACCGGTTGCCAGCAGCGTGAATTTAATAAATCGCAGAGGAACGGCGCGCGCGGGGGAATGTGGATTGCGGAACATATAAAAATTTCGATTTTAGCACAGCGGCATTTATCAAAGCTTGTACGTGCGTGCTAGATATGACGATATCGTAATCACTTCTGTTAGGCTGTGTATTAGCCCCTTGACATTTTTCGTTAAATGTTATTCGCATCTGTCGACCCTCTGTATTGTTAAGCTACCGGAGCTCGGTTCACCTCATATTCGTTTATTTTGAAAAGGCTGGTGGTATATATTCCGGCGCGGAAGCGGTACGTTCATTTTATTTTCAATGACGTTTGCCCGATAACATTTAATAAGCGCCGGTCGCATGCAGCATTCTATAAAAGACTGTGACATTTACAGAAAATAAAAGCGACCACAAAAATGGTATTTTCCGCTACGTTCGTTTTTTTTCATCTGAATAGCTCGCATTTGTATAGAATATCCGATTTATATATGTAGCATCGATATAACACAACACAATGGTAGAATAGTATTATGGCCTGCATGATGTCACTAATTTGATATGACGTCATTTCAGTATATATTTTGTTTCAATTATTTTATAATAGAAAACTAGCTAGTTACATTAATAATGTAAAATTACGTATTTTTCGAGTTTTCCTTAATTCTTTATACGGAAAAAACAATTTTGCTGAAGTATTTAAGAATTTAGTTGGATAGACAAACCTGAAAACAATTTTGTTGGATCATCAAAATAATTACGTAGAAATCTTATGATGAACAATACTGCAAAAAGTTTTGATATTCTAACAACCAGTTTGAGAATCCTACATAATTATTTTGATAGCCCAACAATTATTTTCAGATCCGTATCTAACCAAATTTTTAGATTCTTTAGTAAAACTTTTTTCCATGTCCAATACATTTTGCAAGTAACAATTATATTAATACGACAAAATACTAAAATATAAAAGGTATGAGAGGATTGATTTAATGAGAGAAAAGTTAAAAAAATAATTACACTAAATGTAATTTTTTAACTTTTATTCTATTTTCTCATTAAATCAATCGTCTCTTATCTTTTTTATGCGTACTTCAATTGTATAAAAAGATTTTACAATCTGTACAGCTAATTCGGAGAATATTTTGAGCTGTAATTCCATCACTTTAGGATCCTCTTAATAATATTTAGGATTAAATATATTGTAATTAAATATAATCGATATTTAATATAAAGTTTGTTTTATCATATCTATATAACGCTGAAAATTTCATTTATCAAAACTTGATAACGCTGATTTTATACTTGCTTAGTATTTTATATTTTTTAATTGAAGAAACACATAGACATATTAAAAATGGAATCCGCAAAATGCACTTGAAATGATCAATATAGTAATAAGGATCGATTCACTTACATTCTACGATTAATGTTTGTTGCTACTTATTTCACTTTTGAGTTACAAAATCTGCATATAAAATTAAATCTTTTAAACAGGAAATGCACTCATCCCCCGACATGATGTCATAATATTCCCACATGCATTGTGCGAGATTGTCTCTTCCCTGGAAAATTCGTTCTCGTGTAAAAAAACTCACATCGTGCATGCGGAAGTTCAACGGCGAACTGCTGCGGAAGTACCGTGGATTTCGATATATACGTCGGTCTGACTTCCTCTTTTTCGCTTCTCACATGCGCCAATGGTATGAGGTACGAAAGATTCGGTACCTCGTTGGAGAAACTTACTCAGGACAAGACGTCGCGCCTCGCGGCGAAACTTCAGCTCTTCTGTCTCGTTGCCTTCTTGCTTCTTCGCCCCTTCTTCTTCTATCCTCTTCTCGACGCCTTTCCTCCCTGTACCCTTCTCTATTCTCCATCTACCGACTTCGCGAATTACCCAGGACGCTAATCTCACGTGTACGAACGAAGCAAGAAGAAAAGGATTTTGCAAATCGTCTCAAAGATGTAATCTTGTCTACAGTCAAAGGTTGCGCCGCGGTAAATCTATATGTATTTTGCGTTTTTTTGAGTACACACACAGAAATATAGATTTGAAGCAGATTAAAAATAATTCCTCAACAAATTTTTCTACAAATTACTTTTCACAAATTGCTATTGAATATTTAATTCGCGTGTAATTAAATTCTTATTAACTTTTCATTTGAATAATCCGTTTCATAATTCAACTGATGTCCTACACAAAATCTTTTTAACAATTGTACTTTGATGAATATTTTTAGCAGTTTATAAAAATTTCTTATCCACAAATACATTAAGATTCTTTAAGCTTCGATCATATTTCTTGACATTGTCATAAAGTTATTCTTGTTATTTTAGCTTCTAGTATTTGGTATTTAGGTCAAGTGCTCCTGAGACACCCTCTATACACGTCGCATGTATAATTTCGCGGCAGCCGAGCCCGGAAGCGTGGATCGTGGTAACGCAGGTATCCTGAGCTTTAAGGGTAGGTGTTATCAAGGCTTTGCATACCCGATTATCCGGCCCTTCTTGTTCCCATGTAAACTGCCGGGAGGAAAAAAAAACGCACGCCATTCCCCGATCGACTAACATCCTGGAAGATGACGCTTATCGGCTTCTCGGCTTCTCGTGCAGAATAGTCGCAGCTACCTCTCAAATAGATAGGGAAATATCGCGCACTGCATGCAGGCAGCACCTGCGCGAAAGTCCAGGTGATTGATTGATCACTGACACTCGGTATTATTATTATTATTGAAAGTGTCATGTATGTGATCGTTTCAAGACCGATTAGGATAAATCTTTTCACCTTAAGCAACCTTTTTGCGATATTTTAATTCAAATGTCATCTAGGTGGCAATATTCTGAAAAAAATTTACAGGAAAAAATATAATACCCAAAAATATTTTCTAAAGAGATCCGAGATCATTCAAGAGACAAATGGTTTATCTGAATCGTCACAAATTTTCTCTCAAAACAGTTCAGTTTTAATTAATAGGCGATATTGTATCAGAGAGAAAGTTTGCAAAACAGATACACCCAAATCAAAACAGTATAAATATAGGAAATTTTCCTTAGCTGCATTAAATCTGCGGGATTCTGTTCTCAAGTTGTACGCAAACCCATCTTCAGGTGTCTGAAATTTATTGGTTTATGTCGAACTTTACTGAGTTTCTGATTACTTGTGAATATCCGATTAGTTTCGAACGCCGGAAAATAAATGGATTGCTATAAGATATGGAAAGTGAGAACTTTTCGATTAGAGCTTATTCTTTACGAAAATAATTTATTTGAAATATGTGCGTTGCGCAAGTATCAAAATGTTTTCTATATAAATAATGTAATAATTTTGTATTTTCTTTATACATGTAATATGAGTATACATATATATTATTCTTTATTCTACTGCACGATGCTCTTTGTATGTTATTTTTTGATATGAATTAAAGTAGGATTAAAATTTTACTTATACTACTAATAGAATAAATTAATAATGTAAAAAGATTTAATTTAATTAAGTACATTATTCATTATCTTGAAACACGAACAATTTAAGGATACATTTTAACATGTGTGTTTATTATTATTATTATTATTATACTAATCATCTCATAATTGGATAAACGTATGTTATAACGAGCGAGCTCACAGTATAACGAGAAGAAATTTCGCTCCTTACCGTATGCATCTTACAAGAATAACTTTTGGCAATTTTGCCGCTGCATTGCGCCGAGATTTTCATGTATACCAGTGATAAAGTATGTATACAACTGAAACGCACCTCAGTTGTACTCTAAGTAAATCGTTTCCCCGAAACTTTCTGAAGACTCGTGTCACGAACTTACGAGCACCGGCTCATGAAGTTGCCTGAAGAGTTTTTACATCAAGAACCCTTTGAATTTCGTCGCGGCCTAGACTTTTCAGGTCGTGGCGAATGAGTCTTTCAATCCCTCTCAAAAGGCTCTTACCGAAAATCCATGAATGATATCTCATAAGCTGTTCTTACGCACACGTCACATTTATGCATGCATCTGAAAAATCTAACTCCGAGGTTTTGCGAAAGTTTTCCTCTCGGTTTCGCTCGCCGTCGGACAGTTTATTCTGCACGCATATTTTATATAAATATTATATGTATCTGGAGCAATTCTGTATAAGTCTATTCTACATTTATTTTATGCAATCGTATTCGCGCAAAATTAATACAAAGAGAAAGTGTGTATTACGTCTTCACATCGGATTTTCCCGATTATAAATTCTTTAGCAAACTTGGAACGGAATGGAAAATCAACTTTAAAATGGTCAAACAGCCTGCAGTTGAGAGGAACATTTCGGTGTCCACAGAATATTCTGGTATATCAGAATTTCGTAGGATATTTAAATATGCATAAAAAAGTATTGCGTATGGCATTGCATGCGATATCAACCGTCAGAGATGATCAGATTATATGTTTTTTTTTATGTTCGAGTGGAATATTCCAAAAGTAATATCAACGATCGCTATCTAGGATCCGGAGCGTTCGCGATTTCGTCATCGTTGGCAAAACTCTCGTACATTTTGAGATAAATGTAATAGGAGCAGACTGGAGGAACATACCGTAAACCTCGACGATTGATAAGCGACCAAAGGATTTTGACTCTTCTCAATTTTCAAACCTGTCGGGGCTATATTCCACTTTAGTCCCCTTTACCGCCCGCCGCGTACCAACGTTGCCGCCGTTACAGAAATTCGTTCTCTTCTGCACCCGTAGTAATTTCATTTTGTTCACACCCGGTTTTCCGCGGGCGGCTGGTCGCTTGATTCGTACGTATTACTCCCTGGGCCGTGGTCGACAGAATTGTTTTTAGGAAATTGACTTTTCTATCCGACAGAAGGAACAATGCCCCGCGGAGGAAAATCCACTGACGTTCCACTTAATGGCACCACCCTTCTTCCTCATCGTCAGAGTTTCCATTCCAAAAGGGATTTCAACAGTTGACACGCCGCGCCCCGTCAGAGAGATTTAATCTCGAACAGAAAGAAAAATGTCATTTTACGCGAAATCGCTCCCCAATAATCCTTGCATACATATATTTTATATACATATCATTTTAATCTATTTTAAATATAATCTATTATCTGGTTCGAATTAAGGAAGAAACAAAAGCGCGATCCTTTTCCAAATCTTGTGATTGTTCCTAAATTACTCCTAGAGACTAATGTGAAATAAAAATTACATTTATTTGAATCCCTTGCAAATTTATAGGTAATACAGAGTCCGGCAAAATGATCTCCCACATTTTAATCTTTAATAATTTAAAAATGTGGGAGATCATTTTGCCGGACCCTGTAGAATTTGATTCTCGACAACTTCGATTACTGTTAAAAATCTTAAATTTTATAGCAAAACTTGGAATATATAAATTTGTTAAGTATATTAAAAGTATAATAATAATTATTTGAATTTTTCCAAAATTTTGTTATATTTTTCTTTTTCCAATTTATTTTTTCTTTAATCACATTTTAAATCACATTTAGGTATTTATATTCTAGAATTTTTTGAACAACCATCTATTAATTACATATATAGAAAGCAAGTAGATTAAGTGTAGTATTGTTATATTATCATGTAAAATATACTGATATGTTACGGTAGCTACACTTTGAATTACAATAATATTCATGCGTAGCATATCTGTCAACGTGTCTACATTAGAATGTTGAACGTCTACATGTACTTAGTTTTCACGCGTGTTATATAAATTTTGCACTGCAAAGATACTAGAAATTCGAATGCAACATAGAGTTTGCGGTGAAATGTTCAACTTGGAAAAGCTTTTCCTTTTTTATTGGATCTTTTTTTACAATATGATGAATAATAAAAATCATAATCTATTTTCAATGCATAATTTTAATTTTAGATTATTATAGGCAAACTTTGGGAAAGTATAAAAAAGCAATAATTTATTGGATTAACTTCATGATATACCGATAATGTATAAACCGAACTAAAATCAACTGATTATCGGCGACACATTTCTCGATGATTTGATATCTATTCATCAGATTTCCTGCGCATTTCGTCGAACGGAGACACGTGTCATTATCGTCGCTGTTATTGATTGTAGGCTTGTCGATTTTGAATGTCGCGCAGCATAATGATGACGTTTTAATGATACGAAATGTAATGCAGACCGTGTTTACCAATCAATAATCCGGTCATGCCAGGCACCATCATTCGACTCATCTATCTCACTTTTTACAATATACGTGTGAATTTTCGTGTATATCATTAACACAAAAAAGCTTTTCGCAAAAAAAAAAAAGAATTAAGTTTCAACGAGGACGACACACGTGCCATCGTTCCGTGCAAATAGAGAACACGTAGCGCATATAAATTTTGCACTGCAAAGATACTAGAAATTCGAATGCAACATAGAGTTTGCGGTGAAATGTTCAACTTGGAAAAGCTTTTCCTTTTTTATTGGATCTTTTTTTACAATATGATGAATAATAAAAATCATAATCTATTTTCAATGCATAATTTTAATTTTAGATTATTATAGGCAAACTTTGGGAAAGTATAAAAAAGCAATAATTTATTGGATTAACTTTTTTAACTTTTATTTCAAGATATTATTTTATTTCTCGCTATGGTGTTAAAAAATTTTATTTTTTAGTGCAACTACATTGCACAACTTATAATTTTTTTAGATATTATTATCAATAAAATAGAATATCGTTTTTCTAATATTTATATGTTTAAAAAAGCTGCAATATCACAACAAAATTTCAGTAGATATTTTAAAAATTTGTGAATCTATTTATGTTATATAAATATTTCTCTGATATAAAATCGCTATTTGTATTAATACTTTTACTTTAATATAATATAAATATTTTGATTATATATCTTCCACGGATGCTTCCTAAATAAAGATTATGCGTTTCGCGAGTTTTTTCCGTGTCCAGATCCATTCTTGGAATGTCAACGTTTCGTGAACCTTGCAGTTTATTTCATCAGGGCGAGGAGCAGCCTGATTTTTAAATATTTTGATTGTGTAATAATTTTATTTGCACTCTGTTAAAAATTATTGTATAACACTGTTAAAATTTGGGTTTTTATTTTTGACTTGTGAAATGTTATTGAAAATATTTGGTCGCTTAATTTGAATCCGCACTTTAAAAATTCTATTACAATACATTATATTTTTAAGAAAATAAGGTAACGCGGGCCGAAAATAATTTTGATATTTAGAATAGCATTGCGAATAAAAAATAAATTATTTTAATTTTTTTAATTTCGTCTTCACTATCAAAAGTGGTTTTATCTTTAAAATCATTTTTTTTTATTTCTGTACGATTTTTTAAGACTAAGTTACGTGGGTTTAAAGTTAAGCATATCAACTCTTATTCAAAACGTTTTATAATGTTAGCGCGCATATTTAGCATATAGATCACGTATATTATAAAATTTCAGACATAAAAGCATGTTATTTATCGATAAACACGCGATCTAAATATGGGCTATCATGTATAGCTGTAATGTCATTCTTAGTTCGCGCATACTTTTATTTTTGTGATTACATAATTTATATTTCTTGAACTTGATATTCCGAAGTTAGCGTGACAGTCCCTATAAATCATTCAGTCACGTTTTTGGAGGCGATCTTTGTTACGCTCTTTTTTTTATATTCTTTTTTATTTAATTTTTTTATTACTTTCAAGTCAAGAAACACAAATTATATAATCACAAAAATTAAAATGCGCCTAAACTAAGATATGACATTTACTAGGTATATATAATATGCCTCACTTTAACCAGTAACTTGGCCTTAAAAAAAATTAAGGATAAAAAATAGCACTTTAAAAATAGCGTAGACAAATTAAAAAATAAAATTTCTTTATCTGCAATACCAGTTGAAATATGATCAAAATCGTCATTTTTTTGCTTATTCCAGTTTTCTCGAAAATGTGACGTGATATTTTTTGGACAGTATCGTTTTCAGTATCAAAAAATCTCTGGAAACGATACTTTGCAAGTCAAAGATAAAATCAGTGCCGGACAGTATAGTAGTTAACATTCCAGAAACTATACGTTCTTGCCATTTGACAAAATAACGAGAAATGATAACTTTTCTTTTTAACATGTGTTGCAGTAACCTCAGAAAACGGAAGCGGCACGCATACGATGACATTTGTGACAATACTCTGCCTGGGCACGCTCCATCTGCTTCTGAGATAGTCACGGCACGCCTGAGACCACGAAAAGGGAGCTCACGGGCGTCGCATGATAAATAGCACACTAGTCAGCGGGAGAAAGGGCTGGATGAAAAGACGATGGAGGCAGGGTTTAAGGACCGCGTATGGACGGCGCAGAAACAAATAATATTGTTAAACCATATATGATTATTAAGTGTTTTCTTTTTTTTCTGGTGGATTAAATTTTTTTTTTTCTGAACGGGTCAGGATCATAAATTCTACATGTTCCCCGTGTGCAATCGTTAATAGCAGCGCGATGTTAATTTTCAACTGGTGAATCATTTTCTGATGCAGCATTGCCATAATAATTAGAATCATTTCGCCACACTCTGACGTCCCTGAATCAAAAAGGACACGACGCGTTTAATGTGACACATTTATCGACCGCGAAATCGTCGATCGTGTTATCGTTACATATTTTACCACCTCCCTTTTATATAGTATCGTTATTTTGTAAGACACGCCGGTATGCACGGATTGTTTCTCGTTTGTCTTTTCGGTGATATACGAACTGAGTAAGAGAGGAGCGGCGATACCAGTTAACGATCCCTGGATCGTGACCGATGGAGAGATAGATAATCGGATAAAGGATCACCGTAGCCAAATCCGCTGTTAGGAGATCCACTGCCACGCGCTTTACGGCACGGAGAATCGAAGTAGCATAGCCAATTAGTCGCGTCCGATTACTATTACGACGCTCAATTTGACATTTGACGAGTAATGAACAGAAGGGATTTGTTCCAAGAGTGACAGCGAGAAAAGAAGGGAAGAGACAGGACTTTGAAGTCGATTGCACGTATACATCTATAAGTGCTTGTACAGCCCGCTTCTGAAGATTTGCGATCCTTGTTGTGAAAGAAAGAATGAATGAGAGAGAGAGAGAGAGAGAGAGAGAGAGAGAGAGAGAGAGAGAGAGAGAGAGAGAGAAGAGTGAGAGAATGAGAGACGTCTCTTCCGTCGTTATCATTGACGAGAAGAGAGCCAAGCCATAGAGATCGCACAAAGGAACAGACACGGATAAAGCGGTGCGAAAAGTTTTCTCATACCGAAAGGGAAAAAGAGCGCGGATTCTCCGGTTCCGCGAAATCATACCCTCCCTGTACTCCAGCAACAACGCACTCGATACGCACTCGGTACGCACTCGAATATCTTTCTGTTACACTCGCCAAGGATGGTGATTCGAATCCATTGTTCAAAAGCTCGGACTCGGTCGCGTAGTCGGATCAATGTCGTGTATTTTGAAGCAAAGAGCGCTCTGGGCGCGCACACGGGATCAGACTGCTGACTTTTGTTTTTTCCCCCTTTTTTTTTTTGTTAACTTCTCGTTTTTCACGTTTTTGCAAAACTATAAGAACAGCGTAGTTGCTACTGTTGCTGTTGTTGCTGCCGCGGAAGAACTCGGCCGTACGAGTAGTTATGTACTTACATTGATTGTTAGCCTCCGACCTGCGTACGATTTGTTTTCTAACGAGTTTGTTACTCGCTCTTTAATGACGCCGTGCCAAAGAAAAATATACTTCGATCGATCTGTTTCTATCTTCCGTATTTTTTTTTAATACGATAAAGTACGCGTTCTATTCTCGTTTTAAAAGTATCCCTTCTTATCTTGACTCTGAAAACATAATGTTTGAATTGGACGGCGCGTTTTACCAATCTCTAATGGCGTCACTGAATCCTTGTATTAAAGCTATAATATCTAGCAGATATACGATGTCGTCGGGCATATAATCTGGGGAAAGGTTTCGTTTCGAGATCGATTTATCGAAGGAGATAGAGGAGAAATCGACGCATTGGAAAGGATGGCACGAACGTTACGTTTTTCATTCTCCCACCTCCTATCTCCTTTTTATTAAACGGACGATAAACTCCGTGGACGATTCCGCGCGTCTATAAGCTGGCTATATACGTGCAGCTTGTTCCTTCATCCTGAACACAGAAATCGTCCGTATTAACCCCTATTCCACCCTGGAATAGAACGTCTTTTCCTCCCTTCCTTCCGCTTTCGTTCTCCCGCGGCGCACACCACAGCATTTGGCACGCTCGCGACCGCTTACAAATCTTTGCGAAGTAATGCGTATCGGCGTGAAACTGCACGGAAGGCATCGGGTGGAACCACGACCCTTATTTCTCATGCAAGCGGATTCGCCGATTCCTGCCTGGTACCTTAAATCGTGCCAAATTGTAGGGATCGATGTCGGACGTGCTAATAATTTCGCATGGAAATCGACATTATCGATATTTTCGGACGAAGTGCGTTTTTGAAAGTTGTAGAATTAATAATTTATGGTGATAATCATGAACGTTAAGTTTTAATTTGAATGCAGAAGCAGAATACATTATAGTTTTTGCAAGTCATGTTATAACATCTTGTTTTTAATCTTTTTTTTTTTAATTTGTATAGTTATAATGTGATAAAATATACAAATACTTTAAATTAATGTATCAAGTGTGTTAATGGATAATTTTATGGAAATTTTATTATTGGATGAAGTATGATGTAGACAGAACAATTTTTTAAAGAACAGTTAATTTCTGCCCGAAACTCGTTTTTGTAAATGGGTGTAAGTGAGATAAAAATCCGATTTACTATAGTTTTCTGATATCTCTAAAGAGAAGTTACAACTTATATATAAGTTAGAAATAAGATAAATAGAAATATTTTTGTTAAATCTGGAATTTTAAAGTCTATGTTTAAGTGTCTTTAGTTTTAAGATCTTTTACAAGTCATTATATTATGTTTTTGGGCATTACATTTTAGTTAATGTAAATATTTATTTTTATCCAGCATAATAAACTAGCGCATGAACTCTATCTTTCTATCAATAGGTTGAAAACAATTCGAACCTCTTACAGATATTTTTATTCTGTAGTATACTGTTAACAATTTCTTAATATAAATATTCAATATTTTTTTCAATCCACATATTAAAATATAAACGCAGTCTTGCATACCGTGCAAACGAATAAATTGACAAAAATTATATTTACAAATACGGTGTACGATGTGAAAGGCAGGAAGAATAATTTTAGAACTAACTTTTTCGTTTTAAGTTTCTTTTGTAAATAAGAAAATTTGATATAATTTGTCAACGTTTTTAAAAATTATGTAATAATTTTTTTAAATGAAATTTTTTTCCACATATGTCATAATTTAATATTTAAATTAACTTAATATATAACTTAAAATATAAAAAATGCGAAAAGCATTGTATATTTGCATATGTTTCGATATTATCCTCAAGTCTCTTTAATTATAAAATCTATGAACTTTTACTTTTTAAAGTTGTGCTCTTTTAATTACCTAGATATATTTGCTTTTCAAAAGTAAAATATACACCGCTGCTACGAACAACTGCGGTCTTATTTGTAGCGCGTTGAAAACAGTACTTCACTAAATGCAGACGTTTTCATTCCCCTGGCAATTGCGCTCGCAATCAGATCGAAGAATTTCCACGAGCGCGCATAAATATATCCGCTTGTCGGTGCTCGCTCCCGTCCGACCTCTCGCCTCCTCGGCGTCGCGTCGGTGGCGCGGCGAGGCGAAGCGAGGCGAGACGAGGCGATATCGTGCGCGCGCCTCCTAAAATTCATTGCCCGAGTACCAAGTCTATAGAACGAAGCCCACAATTAACCCGAATCGAGATCTCTACGCTTCTCTGCCGCTATACAGCCCAACTACGGGCGAAGTCTTAGAAGGAGCGCCCATGCAAGAGCTCGAAGTTTGCACGACGAATACCGCGCGCGGGCAAGCAGATACATCCAACCACCCTTCCTGAAATAGCGTATACCAAGGAAGCCTCAGGAACCCGGTGTTTGTGTATCCCTCGAATCCCTCCTCGGTCGTGTGTAGCGTCGGTCGCGCACGTGTGCGGCTGTTTGTATGTACAGCTACGTGGCAATGGTTACGCGCGGCGTCGTCCGCGCTGGTGTACGCGTGCACGTCTGTACACCTCATCGAGGACAAGTTCCTTCCTCACACAGACGCGTCAAAGGAAACGACGTTTCAGCTAACTGAAACGTCGTCGCCGTAACAATCACCATCGTCGGCTAGACCATCCTTCGCGTACCTATCCTCTCCCCGTCCTCGTTCTCATCTCTCGTCTATCGCTTGCTTCGCTTTGCTTCTATGTTTGCTTCCTTTTCCCGGTTCACCTCTCTGGGTCGCGCTAGCTTCCAGCTTCTGTCTGTCTGTGTCCGTTGAGCCGTTGTTGAGAACCGGAGCTCTGCGGTAGGAGCGTCGAATCTGCTGTGGTACTCGTGGTGCTATTCGCCGGCATAGTGCGACTCCAGGGTTACCGTGGCTGATTCAAAATAAACTTTGTTTCGTCGCTTGCTGATATCCCACCTTGCCTTGCTGGCTTGCTGGTTAGCGCGCTTGTACGACCGTTGTATACGTGATCGCGCTTATTGCTGACGAAGGCTCTTCATCCGCCCATCCACCCTTCGCGCACCTGGAAGCAGCAGCGCAACCCCCTCGTAACTCGACACTCTCTCTTACTCGTTATTAACGTTGCTCGACATACTTCCTCATGTTTCTAAATTAGATATGTACATTTGTTCGACGACGGATGCCTTTTTCATTATATCGATATGCGTTTGAAATAAGATACTGGAGAGAGAGAAAGAGAGAGAGAATTTCCAAATTTTTTAAATTAAAGTGATTAAGTTATTATAGCATACATTATTTTTTAATTATTCTTTAGCTCTCCCTAAAAACTTTGATATATAAGTTTGATATCCGTACAAAGTTATTGTTTTCATTCATGCGAATCTTTAATTATTATAAACCGGGACTCACTTTAATTTTTCTGTCTGGTCGTAATTAATGACACTAAAATGAACTCTATTAATTTGATGCATGACTCTATATGAAATTTTATGCTAACTCTGTTAACGTATCATATATAAATATACGAAGGAAATTGCATGCTTTTAGCAGCGATAGACACAAGAAAAGCAAGAGTTCATCCTATGTTTCTCATGAATAATCTTTCGCTTTACAAAGCATCTTTCCTCATCGATGTGATAATAGATATTCATAACATAGCCATATAGAATGCGTTTACAGAATTATAATTCGCAAATCTTATACATATACATGTACGTAATATACCTACTTATAATTTTTGTCCAACACATTATTATGGAGTGAAAAAAAAACATATTTTATTATTCTTGCAGATAGA
This sequence comes from Acromyrmex echinatior, assembly GCF_000204515.1. The sequence goes on from NW_011626564.1 coordinate 183,988, forward strand.
GATATTTCTTTTTACTTACATTTTACATGCATAACTTACAACACTTGCTTTTTTTTATAAAAGCACCTACTTTGACTTCGTACACAGGCTCTGTTTTATTTGAATATTTTACAGTATTTTATTTGATAAATAAAATAAAAAAATATTTACTTTATTTTATTCGTAGATCCTACTCTATTATTTAATTCTTTGAGAACAATTTTTTTTGAGATATTGTCATAGTCATAGTTTCTTCAGAATATTCTTTTTTTAACGATCCATTGATGGTTTTTAATAAATCGATCATTAATAGTATATCGTTAAATATTGTCGAAAAAAAAAACAAAAAATCAAGAATCTTATTCGAGAAAATAAAACAATTCTAGGAATTTGACAATAAAAAAATATCTATTTTGCTTTTATTACGATCATGTCTTTCTATTTATAGTGTAAAAGAAATGAAAAAGATGCATTTTCATCAATAACCGGATATGACGGCGCTATTAATACGAGTAATACGCTTGTTTAAGGCAACAAATAGCTTTCGTTTATCGAGAATCCATTTTTCAAAACTTTCGTCGATCCTCTGCAATAGCCAGGAAACAATTTATAAGCCGTTTTCGTGCGCTTTAGCGGACATTTTCGCGCGACCACGGGTGACAATACGGGTGTCTATTCAATGTAGGGGCGTGCATTATCTTTGATAAAATACGGTATTAGGTATAACAGGAACGGTCGGAATTGGGTCGCGCGCGCGATCTTCAGCGTCGGTACCGATTTACTAAGGCAGAGTAATGGAGCTCGGGTGCTTTATGCTCTCTTTACACCGCTCTAGAACGACCCTGCAGATACTTCCCGCGCAACGATCCTCTCACCGACGCATCCCACGGATTGATACTAAGAAAAGCAAATGTTTGCCCATACCTAAGAGGAGAAGTCGACCTGAGAAACCCTTGCCGTAGTTAAACGTGGTACTTCATACGATTTAACGAGAAACCCCACTCGTAGTTGCAGTAAGACGCGTTGACACGCTACGCGCCTCGCGGTTCCGCGTTTTATTCGAACAAGTTTTGATCAGATTTCAAAGTTCGCTCGAGACATTACTTTGTACATTACTTTGAATAAATATAATATACAGATCAAATATATTGCTACATAAAAAAAGAAGGAAATATCAAAAATACGAGTCATCCGGTATATAATATTGTAGTTATGTACTTTTGTTTGTTCAATTCAGTTATACGAAATTAGTTTTATAATCTTTTCATGGAATTGATTAACAAACGATTAACTTTGAAAAGTGATTAATTATAACTTTACATTGTATTTATAGTGATTTTAATTGAATATTATTACTCACATCTGATCATTTAACGAGATGATATTTGGAGTGTATTTGATATTAAGAGCTATGAGCTGTGAGAGAGTTAGCAACATATGACGTCTTATGTACTTTGAATAGGACTTAATACCATGATATGCGAGAATAGCTCTTGGGTTGTTGTTATAATAGACCATACTTACTACGGACAGTACACGTGAAAGCTATTGTCGTGTTAGAGACTGCTTGCTATATGAAGTCTTCCGTTTAACTACATAAGATGGTCTTGCTAAACTATGTATATTATTCAATTTTGAATTCTGAAACAAATTATGAAAATATTTAAGGAATTTAGAGAAAATAACTATCAAAGGAATATTCACAATAATATAAATACTTTTATAGTTTTGTTTAAAATATTTATCTTCGTAATTTATATTTTCAAGAATTTACATAGAAAAATTACTTTAAAAGTTCACGTCAAAGATATTTATTTATAACATCAGAGAATTAGGTTTATATTTTATGTTGTAGATTGTATTAAAATATTGGTAATAGTATTCTTAAAATTTTTAGTAATATTCGGAAAGTACACAAACCAATTGTTGTCTTTTTTTTTTAGTGAAACAAGGGACTTTAGATAACATGTTTGTTCAAAACACATCACAGAAACTGACCTACATGTTCTCCTTGTTATGACGCTATTAACGTTCTGTAAACCATCCTTTACGTAACCCATCGCAAGTTAATTGTCGCGTTTACAAATAACACGCAATTTTACTTTACTATATCGCTATTGCAAAGAGACTAGACCGACATAATGAGGCTTTATTTTTTTTTTATCTTACTTATAGTTTTTTTTGTCTTACTTAATATTTTATATTGTCTTATCTTTTCAAAATCAATAAAATATGCTTTTTTTCCAATGATATGGCTGCGAGCAAAGAATAAAATATTTTGCCGACTTTATAGACCATATTTATTTCAAGACTGTCTTGAGTACCGTCTTCAGATACTGATTGATTTATGACATCTTAAAATTGCCTTAATATAATATCTTAAATATAAAAATCGGACTATGAATATACTGGTCTATATCTATACGATCTTGAGAATTTAATTTGAGAATTATTATCGCAATTCTATATGGTTCTAAAAAAGCTTTATATTTATAGATTAACCAGACAGTTACCAAACGTGCCAACAGTTACACGTAGACAAGAATCCGAACTGGTGATGGAACCATCGCACGATCTTTCGTTCTTTCTCGCCATTAAATGATACGAGCGTAAGTGGTGCTCAATAAAAATTGGCTCGTCCCGACATTATCGCTGATATCGTCAAATTGATTCGCTCCGAAATTATCTTCGAACGCGTTCAAACGCCGCGGTTTAAAGCGCCGTCTTGATAGTACTCCCTCGCGCGAAGCGACGAGGAACGTTTTCCTGTTCTTTTCGCGGTCGTAAATCGAGGCGCGCGTTTCAACGTGATCGCGTACCGAGAAGCACGTAGCTCACGTTCCGATAACGAAATAGCAAAGTCGAACGAGCTGGCAGTTGCAGGACGGCGACCCGACATGCTCGGGCTAAGTACCTGCCTATGGAAATTTAACGCGCACTTTGCCGGCGTGTTACATTTGTAATTCATCGGGTCGCCGCGTGTTACAGACAGCTTCGACATACACGTTGTTTAATGGAATGAATTGATATTGATTGCAAAATAGAGACGATCCTCGAGGCGAGAATCCTAATTCCCATCACATTCTGATGTATGAATCATTACAACCCGCAGATGTTCCACGCAGAATTATCATTGTTGCTTGTTCATTACGTTTAATATTCCGAGTTTTAATAACGGTTACTAATTTGTAATGTTATAATTCTTATTTTCACACAATTCGTCTAACGATGAGTCGAAATTTTTGTTCTCTTTTTAATGAGTTATATTATAAAATAAAATATATATACAAATAAAGAGAGGACATATTTTTAATGCTTCAATGATGCATACTCTCAATGTTTCTGTATTATTTTTATATTAATTACACTATTAATATTATAGAATGCACAGGTTTTTATAAATTATTTCCACGTATTTAAAAATTTGATTTTTTAAAAACGTTATAGTTAGTATCCTTTCAAGAGAATGGAATTATTAATAATATCGTGAGATGCAACGTTTACACCTATTTTTTCATCTCGTAAACCGAATTATCAACAGGAATAAAATAGCATGAAATACGTGGAAATATAAAAAGCATTCCGCAATAAATAACGGTGATTGTATATCCTATCCTTGTACACTCTCTCTCTCTCTCTCTCTCTCTCTCTCTCCCTCTCGTATGTTCTCGCAAGATACCATTCCTCATTGTATCATCTCTCATGGTGGCTCTCATCTTTCCTTCCTTGTTTCTCGTATGCCGTCTCTTCATTCGCAATTGTACATGTATGCGTTCGTCACGCACGTTCGCACACCCTCGCGTTCACATTCCGTGCACACGTTCCACACTACACGCGGGAGAGAGGAATAAACGTAATAGGTCTTCCTCCAGGTCTCCTATGTAAATTTGCACATGCTTGTAGATACCGTCCACACGCTCCCGCACAATTGTGTGCGTCCACTTTTCCCCGTCGACAAATTCCGAAAGATTTCTCCTCGGTTCCGCGCCGCATGGATACGAACCGCACATTGCACGTACATGACATTCCGAAGTTTACCCCACAGCTCGAAAAATCTCCATTCCGGTGCCCATTCAGGATCTCTCGCGCCGTGCCGATCCCGGCGATTTTCAGAGCACGTACATACAGACCGGGAACTCATCGTCCAACTGCGGTATCTCCCAAAGGTATCGAATGCCGCTCGTAATTGAAACGAATCTCCGCTAGTTAGACCGCTAGAAGCTTGAGACGTAGAAAAAAAACTTGAGCCGCACTCACATTTACGAGCGAACTTAACACTTTTCCGTCTAGCACTGTTCAGGGTGCTTATCGCTCGTAGTCCGGATGCTTTAGCGAAACTCGCCCATTTATAGCTCGAGAATGACCTTAACTTGTAACTATTAACGTTGCTACTTCATGGTTAGTGTCATCTAATGGACATTGAAGATCGGTGCTCTTATGTTTTATTCCTAAGCTTTATTGTCAATTCTCACTGTAAGTCTATAAATGATAATTGAAATTTAGTAATCGCACATCATTTGTATATTTTATAATATCTTGTGGCTTTATTTTTTTTTATAACAATGACTAAAGTAATGTAAAAGTTGCGTTGTTAAAATATTTCGAATCAATTTAAATACGTCGAACTCGCAGTAGTAATACATTTATCGCATTCCCAAGAACGGATTCTCTACTATTCCAAAATAGAATTCTATTTGCGAAATGAAATTGATAAAGTTTCGTTTATACACGTATCATTCGTATGAATTGTTCAAAATATTATCCATGTTACTTCAATTCGAATTATTTCAATTATCTTGGTTCGAATATTTACAATGTTTATATCAATTATATAGAAAAAGTTATTTTATTTTATTAAAGCGAGGTACACAGAATTTTAATTGAATCAATTGAATTTAATTAAATTGTATATATAAATATATATATATATATGTATATATAAATTTAGTCACATTAAAAATTTAAGATTATAAAAAGTCAACACATTCTGGGCAATAAAAGTTCATTAAAAATTCTTTTTGCGTCCATTTTACGAATGTAAATTAAAATTGCATTCTATCATTTTACTGAAATATAAAATGCCGTAGTTCTATGAAAAGCACATAATTACGCGATCTGCAGTTATATTTACGATCGTGACGTAACGATTAGATTAATTATAATATCGTGTTTGTCATTTACAGGCCTACATCGGTTACAAATCTGATACAGATAAAAAGATGCCCACTAAGTTTATCCTCATAAGAGGCTTCATGCTGATGCAATTAGAAACGGGGAATCTCATTGCGATGTCATAATTAACGTTGATTCTAGCTTACATAATACGATTCTCTGGCTTAGATCCGAACGCAACAGACACAAATCCACATAGCCAGGCTGCATTAAATAGGCGCTGGATGATCATTCTATTTCCCCGCTAATTAAACGGGACATAACAGATATAGTGAGGTCGATTACGCGGCATTCAACACGCAACTGACCCGCTAAATATTAAATTGGCATGAATGATCAAAATTAAGAAGAGAGATAAGATTGGTACTAATTTCGTTGTAGATCAAATACAACATCAAATAATATTTATTCACTCTCACATTATAATTATTACATATGTTATTTTAAATGCATTGATTTTAACATAATATCATTGTACAGATATTTGAGAAAAGTTGACAAGATATGAAATCAATAAAAATTTAATAAAGTCATTTCTTTTGCTCTTTTCCAATTTGCCAAACTAATTTGTAAAATTTGTTAAATATAATATTTAATGTAAGATAATTAAATAAATATAATAGTTAATGTATAAAGTATATAATATATTAGTAATTAAACGAAAAAATAATGAAACTTTGAGATTTTTATCCATTTAACTTTTCAACATTTAAATAAAATTTTTAGTTCACATATATAATTAGATAGTTAGATTTGTTTGTTCAAATATTTTACGTATAAATTTAATTACAAAAACATTTCTTCTTATTAAATTAACGCACAAATTGCGCCATAAAAAACCAAGCAAAATTAAATATACGATGCTGAAAATTGTGCTTTGTTAAATTGTTTATTGTTAAAATATAGAAATAGAAATTAATCTTTTAAAGGAACATGGAGATTTTATAACACACATATATTTATTATTTTTGCATTATTATCTTTACATTCAAAATTTTTTATCTCGGTCATGATTATATATGTTATTTATAATTCATAATATAATAAATTATAAATATCATTGTTAAATATTTGAAGTGACTGTATGATGTATATATGATAATTTCAACGCAGCTTGCCTGGTAATTTCGTCGTAACGTGCTTCTGTATTAAAACCCAACGATTCAAAACTTCTGCAAGCGCGAAAGTCCTTTAAATTTTAGTATGTATGCCTTCAAGCCAAGAGTAATAACTCAGTTTCGAATCTACCATGCGAATAAGATGAGAAGTAAGTTTGTAACTTTGGTTCAACATTGCCTGTAGGGGATTTTACGAGACACTAAACTTAACATAAAATTAAATTGACAAACATATTGAACAAGAAGCTATATACACATTTCATCGCATAGTAATTTTAAAAAAGAAAAATGTTATAATTGCTATTTTAAATTCACAAGTATTTGTAAAAATAATACGCTCATTATAGTATAAGTTTCATTTATTTTTAATATGCTCCGATGAACATCTTCAATGTAATTAAGTTATTTGAAATTAGAATGAAGTTATATATATATATATATATTCACTTGAATGTTTCGATAAAACTTAAGCCATCAGTAGACTCGAGCATGCCGAGTTGCGACTGGAAAATTAGAAAACCCTCCACGATAGAGATGAATTAAGATCTCCCTCGATCTTTGAATTTCAGTTAGCCACACTGCTTCGCGCAAGTGATAGCCGAAGTCGGTGTACCGCACCGTATCCTAAATTGATTCCATTTCGAGCTCCAGTATCTTATATCCGCAATCGATTTGGCGATAGTGAGATTCGCGAAATCACGTAATTTCGCAAGAAAAGCCTCGCCGGGTGTGCGACAGGCGATCCGATACTGACTCGATGCAAGCGCTCGCGCACACATTTATTACACATACACACACAGAGACAGGCACATATACAGCCACACGATCGACACATCCCAATGCGCACGAAGGGTAGGAACCGAAGTCGCTCTTCACCCTCGATTCGGGATCGTAACGATCGTATTTCGGCGATAGCTGGAGTTTGGGGGAGTAGGGCGGCGGCATCGTGGTGGCGAGGATATATCGTCGCTACAACGAGCTTCGATCACCTCGAGAGCTTTCCTCAATGGCCTCCGACCGACGCCGCGCTTCGCCGGCGGAACACGGCATAAATCGCCGGGTCCCCTTTCTCTTCCTCACGAGATGCCTTCGCATCTAAGCCTTAGAGCGAAAATGCGAGACAAAGTATCTCGTCGCCGCGGTGTTATCCTGCCACTATCATCCAAAAAAAAAGACCTTACTCGCAATCATACTCCGCTCACGACGAAGATTCCTCGGTATCTTCTTCAAGTGGCTTTGATTTCTCCCTATCGAGAATGAAATAACCAGGAAAGAATGGATAGAGCCTTAGGAGGCTTCGTCGTTATACGCCGAGTATGAGCGGCGCTTTAATTAACCATGGATCAAAGCGGCGCTTAATGGAAGCGGACGATATCTGAGTGTAGGGCAGACATCGAGGAAAAAAGAGTCAAAAGCGGACTCGCGGGGAAGTCAGAGAGAATCACGTCGTTTGAAAAACTCGTATGCGCCCGTATGACTTTTCGGCCGAGTGACTTCCGCATCGTCGAGGAGTCTCGGTTGCATGTTCGCATTTGCTCGAAATCGCACGAGTTTGCGATTTCGAGCAAATGAACGGATGACAAAAATAAAAAAAGGAAAACAGACGCAAGAACGACATGACGTATATCACGCTTGTGCGTAGGTTGAAGTAGCAGGTTTCAAACGTTCGCGTGTGCCGACGCGTGATCTGATGCGATCAAACAAGCTCGCACAGTTGCGCAAATCCGGTAGAGATCGTCCGGTTGTTGTACAAAAACTGTAAATCGTCTAGGATTCTTCGTTGATACGCAACGGAACGCGTAATATACTCCTATAGCTTTGCGTTGGATTTTCAGTAATACCTATCTACGTTTTAACGCCGTCGCGCGGCCATTGTTTTTTAACAAATGACTGACAAAAAGGATCATATTTTTCAAGCTAGGTCAGATGTCGCTTTGATGAAAATATTGCTTATGACGTCTGAATTTTGATTTTTGATATAAATTACCTGTCTACATGAATCTGTATTTAGTTATTGTATTACACAGCACACAATATTTGTTAATGATTATTGATATGTTCCGTGTCAAGCCAATTTTAAAGATGACCCTATACGGTCAATAATACTGTCAGTATTAACAAATATTACTGATTGTGTTTCGTTAATATTGATTAATTAACGTAAAATATACCGACGGTGATCTGGATTTTGATTCTCGAGTATTAGTATCGCTTTATTAGAATCCATGTCATGAGTATGTCACAGTGTAATAAATAATGTACGTAAAACTAAAGTAAAATGTGTTATCATGAAGTAAGGCTAAAAATAAAAGTAATAAAAATATTAATGCATACTGTCAATATTACTGATTCGATATTATTGATCATATATTAATTATGTATCCACGTGTGATATAAAATTATTTTATGATTACATTTTTTGTTTTTTACAGTCAAGATATAAAATGACCGGAATGAAAAATCCAGCGTGAATCGGTAATCCACGCAGCATGGAATATATTAACTTTTAAAACATAGGAGTATATTTAAAAATTTTTTTTAGTTTTTCCTGAGTAAAATTTGTTATGATTCATTATTTCATTGTATTTCTTGCCTCGAAATATGGCATTGTTTCAGCGCCACTATAATGGCTTTCCCGTCCTGTAAAATTTTATAACTAATATGTTGCTAGTACAATTAAAAGAAGACAAAGAATCGCGATTGAAATTAACTAACGCAACTAGTCCTTCTTATTTGTGTTTTTTCTTTGTTTTAAGAATATTTATTTTATATGCTGATTTAACATAGAATTAAAGACATTTAATATTACATGTCGACAGCGAATATATATCTCATGAAAACATCATTCACTCGCACATGTGCCACATGATTGGCCGTAACTCTGTTACCCTATAACGTGAGGAACCCGTCTATCGAATTCTCACCAAGGACGTCCCATAGAGCCACTCACATCTTCCATACTTTAAGAACCAGTCGTCGTTTTATACGAGGACGAATTGTTTTTCACTGGTCGTAAAACGGGACGAGGATGGCACTGTGCGAAGATCGTAAGATTCTTTCGTTTCAAGAAATCGTCCCTTACAAGATCGACCGTTTCCGCTGGTGCTTATTACTCGCGTATTTCTTTCGCGACTTAGATTGAACTTTATCACTGAATCAGCTCTCGATCAAAAGTGACATTCGACTCCCTTCGACTCAAGATGTCTCGCTATCTAAAAACGCATGAATACTTAAGACGGTATTCATAGTCGCATCTTGTATTTAGGATCATCTTAATACAATCTTAAGATGTCATGAACCAATCAAAGGACTGTAACATTACTTAAAACATTACTTAAGACGATTTTAAAATAAGAACGGAGTGAATACCGGCTTGTAATTGATTTATATCTTAAGACTTTACTCAAGACGGTCTTAAATACAAGACTGAATAATCGCCTTAAAAGTAGCTGTTGTGACTGCAGTTGCCATCTCTCTTATTTTCGCGATCAGAAACTTCGCTTTTTTTATTAAATCTTCAGTTCTTCGATACATGGAAAACATCTCCGATTAATCGTTTCTGATTATCTTTTTTTTAAGTGCGTTAATTAATTTTCCTTTGATTTTTGAAAAGATCCCAGATAATACACAACATCCATAGAACATCTATGTGCGTTCTATGAATATTTATACATTCTATAAAACATTTTTAGAAATTCTGTGATGTATGGAATATTTCTTGCAGGAAGGTCAGATCTGATAACCCCTTTTTTTTCAACACTACAAGAAAATTTCAATTTCGGCAATTTCGACACTAGTTATCGATTTCCGGGAGAGAACCATCGATCTCCAACGGAACACTAGTCGAAAGGTGATACCCCATGGTTGTGGCGAATGAGTAGTAATAGACCAACTGAAATTGTACTGCGAACGATAGGTACATATATCGAGATATTCGTGCGCTCGTTTATCACCATCGAAAGCTATTTTATCTTTATGATACGTTAAGCGACTACCGATGCCGCGTTATACGAGAAACTTTAGCTTTCTCTTCTTACCCCTCACTCCCGTCCACGCCGCGCAATGATCGAAAAGGAATAGATTTATGCCGGATATAGCACGAGCACCCGTTAACGCGAGGAAATACGATTCGATATATTCGCTCGTATATTCCCTACGATATCCATTTCGCGTCTCAAATAGCGCAGTTATTTATGAAACTCGCATCCCGGTTGTGGTGCTTATCATTTTTTTTTCCTTCTTGTCTGAAGTGTGTGCATGTTTCGGGGCGCCTTTATCTTTGAATGCCGCGACTTTCGATGTGAAAAATTGACCATGGTCGCGACGTCAACATCCGTCTTCCTTACGCTCTCTCCTGCGGAAGGACGTTGAAAATCGCGCGAATACATCCTGTCCTGTACGCTGTATGTCATTTTTCCGTGCATTTCTCAGCATTAACCTGCACGCGTTTACGTTGCCATAGTCATTCATCCGTACTATTATCCAGTTCTTCATGATGCCCTCGCCTGTCTCGTCAGTTTCGCCATTTCCATAACGCGACCGATTCTCAAGTATAACCCGGACATTTCGCACCGGAAACTGGGTTATACACGTTTCACCGCGAGTCACGCGCACAACTCGTTGTTTGCCACCAAATCCGCATAGACCCGATTAAATGTGAAAGAAACGCGTCCTGGAAATTTCAACGAGCCATTTCGCCTACGGGGTCCAACTCGCGTATTTTTCAGTGTAATATACCATCCTCTTCCTCGCGTTCTTCATTCTCAATCCGACATTCTTCTCGAAACGTTGTGTGTCTCTCACCTCTCCAGTGACAAGCCACTGTGGTAATATTATAGTAGATATAGTTTCATCATCTCCGATAATTTTACCGTCTATCTTCTCCTTTTTTTCGTTCTAAGCCACGTTCTAAGCCTTTCAATTTTCCTAGCGAATATCGAACCAGCCATTCCAATCTTGTCAGCTCCAACTGGGCTGATTTGTTGGTCAGTTAGCGCATAAAACGCGAACTATCGCCAGCAGGTTGGAAATAATTGGAACAAAGTGATTCTCGGAATAATAGCGGAGTTGCGACTATGCCTCTCGCCACTTTCCGTTCCTCTTCATCATCCTCCGCCTCGGTAACAAATATACCGAGAGACGACAGAGGGGAATGTCGGTACGTTACGGAATCACATTGTGTAGCATCCAGGTCAACAATATATACCCTTCCCCGGTCGTAGAGCATAATGGAACATCGAATAAGTAGGTGCACGCAGCACCGCGTGCTGATGCAACGACCGGGGGCGTACACCACAACCAGGATTTTATTTTGCAACGTCATTCGTCATGGATTATACACTCGAGTCTCGTTTCGTCTGGCGACTCTATTCCATCAGCCCCCGCCGCCATCGCCATCACCATCATCACTGTCGCTATCGCCACCACCATCGCCGCCACCGCCGTCGCTGCCGCCGCTGACGTCGTCGCCACGCTTCCTCGTCATCTATCCCGGCGCGCCGGCTTCTGGATTAAGTGCTATATCCGCAAGGAGCCGCCCGGTTATTATTAATGCGGCAAATTACTCAGCGAATTCCCTCGCATATCTCGTCTTCCCTTGGGCTTCGTATTCTAGGTTCTCGCGCGGCTCTCGTCTTCCTCTTGCTTGTCCGCCGAATGAATTTACAACCTGAGAGAGAGAGAGAGAGAGAGACAGAGAAAGAGAGAAAGGAAGAAGCTGAGAGAAGACGATCGGCCCTAGGACGAAGACGTTCGCGTGGGAGGCGTTTCTGCTTTACCGCCCGTCTCGCATAGCTCGCGCTACTCTATAGACTACGAGCCGTCTCTCGCGCCGTTCCCCATCGCTCAAATGATGACAAGTGATGCTGACTGATGTTCGCCGTATAAGCGCGTGCCCATCCACCGCTGCTACCACCACCAATCTCCATCTACCATCCGCAGGATCGCTCATCCTCTGAGGGAGTCCGAAGTGAGCGAGCGTATCCGTACGAAACGCTCGTAATGGAGCGCGATGGAAAAAAGTGACGGCTACACCCGGGGTCCATTGCGACATCGCGTCGTGCTATTTCCAAAACAGACAGACAGACCAGAGATACGTTATTAATTCCAGGACCGGGTAGTTCCGCGCGTCGCGAGACAAGTATGGATAACGATGGAGACTTAAACGCGCAATGGAAAACAGTGCGCTTACGAGTGACACGTGAAAATAAGAGCGACGAGCGACACTTTTAGCAGTGCACGATCGCCGCGTAGTAAACAAACTGATGTTTTATGCAGCGTTGCGGGTGTATTCTATCGCGTGACAGTTCTGTCTTGTACTTGCGGATCTAACGATATAAAGAACTTCCGTCGTATCTGAGCGAACGAAAAACCCAGTACAAATGTCGACTTCATAAACTTACCCAGAATTATTTGGATTTTATACAGAAAATATTACATATCTTTTATTTTATTTTTATTTTGAAAATTATAGCATTTCTTACAGAAATTTCTTTTTTTTTTCCTTGCATAATCGTCCCGACGAAAAATCTTACGTGTAACACTTTCTTTTTATACAATAAATCAGACCCTGATGAGATATCTACGGTAATCTGCAGAGAATAATAGAGATAGTGGCAAACGAGCTCACGTATTTAGGCATTTACTTTTTACGCGGCGCTCTCGCGAGAGACAAGATAAGGAAAATTTTCTTCTGATTTAAAACTTGGCAAAGCAATCTCGGAAAGTGCAATTTCTTCGGAAGGAATTACAGCTATTAGAGGGGGAACTTGTACAAAAGTTCTGCCGTTTAGATTTAATTCCCGCTAGCAGTATATCCTATTTATCGGCGGTAACTGCGCAACTTTTAACTTGTCTCGCTCATACGAAATTGACGAAGAGCACTGGCCGTTGAATGTATAGTGCTAGTGACGTAAATCAGTGCGGTGGCAGTATTTTTTTTCTGCGTGTAAGAATGTCGGTACACGGATGTAACATAAAAATGCGTAAAATAAAAAATGGAGAGAGAAAGAGGGAGAGCGGACAGAACTCGCGAGTTGTGGGTCGCATTTTAAATATAACGAGGCCACAGAGGTGAACCGGGTTTGGTCAACGTTGTATCATTTTATCGTGGCAGCGTCGCAGCGCAAGTAATGTTAAGCGACCGTTGTTTTATACATCGCGAGCGTGTTATTTTACGAGACGCCGAACGCGATTACGCGAAGCATCGGATAACCGTAAAGTACCGTTAGCCGTTCTCGTATAATGTTTCCGTTCGCTCTAAATTAGCTATTTATATGATAGAATCTATCCCCTCGCTCGATTACTTTTTTATGAGTGCCGACTATTGACTCTGTTACGATATAGCAACATTATTTCATTATTTGTTTCAGCGGTTATGTTCAGCTCGCGTATGGTTTCGTTTCACCGGACATTAACCATTTCGGATACCGATACGCGAAATTTGCATGCACATCTTTATGTGAAATTCGCTTCTCTGTTTTTCACCAACTTCATTTATTATACTCTCATAAAGTTCGAGTGTTTTTCAATCTCCTGGGACTTCGCTGTTTACATTCGCATCTGGCAGTCCGTTTTTTTTTCATCGAAATTTAAATAGATGTTTTTTTTCACGTTTGTTTGATTCCCTTCAAATTATCATTTTGTGATGTTATTGTAGAAGTGTTGCGATTATATATCGTCTACAATAAATAAATGCATATGCGAAAAGGACGATTTAAAAGAATCAACTCTCACATTTGATGCTTTTTAGATAATTAAAAATTTTACAAATTTACCGTACTTTCTTATTAATAGATATATGAAAGAATCACACGATAAGATTGTTAATTTATATCAATTTTAAGTTATAATAAAATACAATATAAGTGAGTTTTAACTGAAATTTAGCAATCAAAATATTTCACGTACATTTGATTTGCATTTTCTTTGCATATTATTTATTTATATGAGAAATACGTACGAATTCTATAGAATTGTATTGTTTCGTATACATATATTTGGCTGTAAAATATGATAATTAATTAAATGTACAAAACGGTATATTTTACGATATTATTTTCAAAGGATTCGCGATTGCTTTTATTCATATTAATTTTATACGGTCAGAAAATTTAATTTTGGTTTGTATTACTATAGTCACTAGGAGAAAAAAATTAATTGAACGATGACACTAATAGATTTTCGGCAATAGTTTAAGAAATTATACTAGTGCGATGGTGATAATAAAATTGTTAGTAGATTCTCTCGCGTTACAGCACACGATAAATTGCCAATATGTTGAAAATATAAAACCCGTGATATTGTATTTACACAAGTACAAGAACACATCACGTTTTTATTTAAAAAAAAAATCGAGTATACTTTTAATAGAACTTAATAAAAATTAAAAATTTATTTTTGCGGTATAACATTCTACAAATATGACTGTTATTATAGACTGTAAATTGGAATATTGCTGATTTATGACACAAACAAATATCACAAATATCTTTTATTTATTTGTTATCTTTTTAAAATTGTCCTGAATTGCGACATTATTTTGTTAGTCGCTTAATCAAAGAAACAAAAGAAATGAGAGCAATTAGGTCACTGATGGCATAGTCAGGGCGAAATATTAATTAATCGGTGCATCCTGGGCAATCGTGGCGCGGCTACGTCAGGCTCAAAATGTGCAGCACGTGCGAATTGAACGCATCGATTTCATTTGATTTGTGCGCCGGGTGTGTGTGTCCCGCAACATTCCCGCACGGCAAGCGATATCGAGATATTCTGAAAAAAGTTGCTGAAGTAGCGTGAAGTAGCCAATGCAGCCAAACGATAAAAATCGGACAACAGACCGTTTCCGCTGTACCGCTTTCGTCGCAATGAGGAAATTCCTTAGCTGCGTCCACCTTCGAGTAGACGGTATGAGAGAGGGAGGAGGTACATCCGGCTTCCCGAGAATCCCAAGCGATTTTCCCTGGCCATGCTGGCCGTTTCCTCGTTGCGATATCGGAATTCAATTCTCTTTGCCGAAGCTACGTGTACGACGCGTGTAATTCGTTTCGCGGGTCGTTCATTCACGGTGCGCATTTACGATTGATCTATAGTTACGGCGCGATATGAATTAAATCTCAGATTCGTTTTATATTAAGCCGCAGTGCTTGCTCGCAATCAGCAACCGGTAATTGATAGCGCGGCGAAATTAACGGGTTAAAGTCAGGATTTCCCCGGGCCGTTACGAATACGAAAAGTGCTCGTACAAGCGGAATTCGCAATTAAGACGGAATTTATAATTTCGACTTGAGTGCGCGCAGAAATCATGATCGCGGTGAATGGTGTATATATTTCAGTTGTTAATCGTTGGCATCAATAACTGTATGAACGCGCGCGCTGATTGATCGAGCGTATTCGACAACGCAGCAATTTCATGTTGGATGAGTAAATAAATTTAACGTGTAATGAACGCCTCCTCCTACCTTCCTTCCGGTGACCTTTAATGCAAAACTTGGATATTGTCCCATTATCAAAGTTTATTCGGGCAGTTTGCAGTCTCTTCATTTATCCGTAATTTTTTAATCTTCCACACTTTAAATAGCGTGGTAATTAAACCATCGATAAAAATACGGCAAAAATTTATGTAATCATTTATTCCGAGAAAGAATATCTGCTAACAGACGATGCACTCATTTTCTGGGATGTTATAACTCTCTCGTTATAATTTATGAAATTACTGTGTGGATATTAAAAAAAAAATAGCACATCTTTAAAAATCGATAACGAATCGTTGGGTTTAATTATCAAATTATTCGATGTAGTAAATCTAAGGTGTAGTTAATCCAACGCTGCAACGTAGTGTTGGCTCCAACATTAGCTAGAGGATTGATTCAGCAACTGGCTGACTGGATCGTGTCTACGGATTCGGATCTCTGATTCTCGGGTTAGCCTTAATTGAAGGATCTGGTTCGCGGATTTTGTTCCGGAATCATGCATATCGGTGTGTAGTTTCATTCATGTATACTTGAGTATTCATAGATAGCTTTAAATTACGTCTTGTTTTCTTTTAATTTTCAGTTTGTAGAAAATTAATCTTTTATTTTAGCACGCAAATTTTCCCGTCGCGGCGCGGCGCAATTTCGCTCGTTTAGAGAGTGTGCGTAATTCTCTTAGGTTCGTCATGATGATAAAATCCGTCTCGCGTTTCGAAAACTCGCGGAAGCTTCGCGCTCGTCCGTCATCTATGGGTATATATATTTACTTGGGATCTCAGGACGCCTTCCTAAGTCGATTACGAGGCGAAAGTATTACTTCGCAGCTACGGCGGTATAATGGTCCTGTGTTCGTATAGCATCACCAGCGAGAAACCACCAGCGGTGGTATCGCATACCCGGAGCCGTTATATGCATCCCCGTAAATCAGCTTTGTCAGAAAGCGCGGAAAATATACCAGTTTAACACGGTCCATCACCTTTAAGCCCGGTACTGGAGCGTCATCGGGACGCGCTCGAGCCGATAGCTAGGCCAGGCATTAAATACGTCCGCGTGAACACGTAATTCTGCCTCCTCCGTCGGTCGCGTATCGTATATACGAAATTACATTTCCAATAATCCCGGCGACGCGCCCAATCGCAAAACACGTTCCTTCGCGCAAATCTCTCGTTGCACTCTCCTGCACCCGTTTTTCCATCCGCATCTTCCGTTTGCTCTTCGTCTCGCCCGCGCACTGTGCGCTCTCTTCCTTTTTTCGCCTTTGACACATTCTAACGCGCGCGGGTCCTCTTATACTCTCATCCACGCCTCTATTTCTCCTGCATACCGTGGCCATGTGTCGTGATGTTAAATTCCAGGGAAATTCGAGGCGAAAGCACACCTGCCCGCACTGTGACACGATACAGCAAGCTCTCGAACTGTACGCACGTAATGCACCACGAGTGTGGTGTGCTATGTCGTTATGTTGACATACGAGCGTTGCGTCTGGATTGATAGTTTTTTTTTCCGGATATATTCTCAAAAAGCTCCCATATATATACAATTTTTGTCAAATTTAATCAGTTTTTTCACATATATTCTCATACAAAAAAGCTCCTATATACACTTCTAATTTTTCTTTAAATTTAATCGGTACAACGTGCCTTTCCGTTGAAATAATACAAAGAAAATTTCTTCCACGTCAGAGAATAAATCATATTGACCTAAATAGAATATAAAATGGAATGCGATAGAATGCAATCGACGTTTGAACATAGCATTCGCAGTAAATAGTTTTGGAATATATGAAACATGTATATATATTATTTAATCGATAAATAAAATAAAATGGAATAGAACGTACTGTATATGAAAGCATGTTCGAGAGTGCTTCTATCGTTTATTAATATGGATAACAATTTACACACTTCTCCATTTATTGTGTACTTTTAAAATTGGCATAGCACGTACACGTATGAAATTTTGATTAGAAAGATTAAAGTAAAATTTTCGAAAAATTTAGATTAATTAATTATTATAACTGTAGAAATATAATTATCTATTACTATACTTTTAAGTAAATATCGACCGCATTCTGTTGATACAAAAATATAAATTATCACCAATGCGTTGTTTGCGCCATGTATATTTTATCACGCTTCTCGGAATTTACAAAAATCGCTACATAAAAAAAACGATGGTTATCATCGAAACAGCAAGCTTTTATGTTTTTGGCGATCGTTTGGCCGCCATCGATCGTTAACGGATTATTTAGCGTGCGCTAACCATGAATCTGCACCGCTTATGCGGCTGCGGTTGCCGACGATATAATAGCTACGCCCAACGCGGCCTGCCAATTACGGTAATCGATATTTAACGTTTACAGTCGAGACAAAAGCCAAACACCATGCGGATTCCGCGCCACAGTTTGATACGAACTATACGCTAAGATACGTGAACACGCATCCGTTTCCGCCTGAGATCTCGCCGTGAGAACGTTCACGCGTGTGGCAGATTGCGCATATTTAGACGAATAATATTGTGCGATCGTGTTACAGCTAAACGGAATTGCGTCAAGATTCAAACGAAAGGAAAATATACATTCTCTAAATTCTTTGGAGTGAAATCTCCCTCCAAAAAATAAAAATTCTACTATTCTTATGGAAAAAGTGAATTTTTAATCTTTAATAGTAAGATTTTACTCTTTAGAGTAAAATCTTCCACTCCAAAGAATTTAGAGATTAGAGTAACAAAAAAGTTTGAACACAAGTTTTATGTTTCTCAAATCATTATAGTAACGTATATTACAAAAAACAAATTCTAGAGCATTAAATATATCTTATTAAATACTAAAAATAATTAACATTCCAAATGATCACTTTTGATTCAAACTTTAAGGTACTTAAGGAACGTTTCTATGAATAATTATTTTCATGCAGTCAATATAAAGGTCTTTAATTCACTAATTGATGAAAATCTTTTGGTACAGAGTCCTTTTGGTATTTAATAAGATAACTAACTTTATTTATTTAATAACTTTAAAGTTTGTTTTTTTTTTATATACATAACTATTCGAGTAACAAACTGACATTATCATTTTAACGTCAAAATAAATAATAAAATATCAGCTTACTACCTATATAATGATTTAATAAATATACAATTATGTACCAAACTTTTTTGTCATCCTGAACATAAAAGGACAAATAATACGATGAATATTAACATTTGACTGCCTTACATTTATTTCGCTTTTTATAAATGACGTTTAGAATGAGACATAACGAATATAATTAATGAGATATTTTAGAATTTCATATTTCAATTATCATTTTAATATGCAGAATTATATTGAAAAGCGGGCTGATGGGTATTGCATTTTTATAAATTCACTTTTAGGGATTTTTTTATAAGTGGAGGAAATGAATTATCGCGAAAAATTAATTATTAAATATAGTCTTTTTATTACAAAAAAAACATAAGTTTACTCGAGGTTCATTAAATATTCACAAATATAATATGCTTCCTCCCAAATTTTAATTATTCTATTAAATTTTAAAGCTTCATAGTGGCTCCGTTACACTTCTCGCATACGAAGTCGAGAAATATCCATTTAACAGTAGTGCTGTTAATATTAATGATAATTAATATGTCACAATTCATTGATTATCGAGGCCGGTATGCAGTACAATTAACTACTTTGATCTCATATATACATATATGTATAATGGGCCACAATTATCAAAATCCTGTCTCATTTAACTTTGATATCTCCCAGACGGACAAGTCGAATAATTAACGCGAGAATCATTATACGTATGCGCAGTAACACGACCGCATAAATGTCCTTCATAGTTATACACTGAACGACATTTATAATAATTATTTTCACACCTTTCTACAATAATGTAACCAAAAAAGGTATCAATAATCCAAGAAATTAGAATATAAAAAGGAGCAATTAATTGTACTACATCAAGCACTCATTAAAATTTTCAAGCGTTAATTTTTCAAGTACTATTGTTATGTAAAAGTCATAGAAATAAGAATCGAAATTGTTACAAAGTGTTAACATTCACTATTATAAAATTTTTATTTTCTCTTTTTTTATACAAAATTTAAACAAATGTTTCACATATAAGTTACTTGTCTGTTAAATAAAAACATGTAATATAATTTTTCGACCGTATGACAATATTTGATGTATATTTTGAGATCCGCCAGAAACGCATTCAATATTTGCAATATAAAACATCAAACTTTCATGATATGCGAAAATGCACGTACAATTTTGTTCTCTAAAAAGTTGTGCAAATTTATCTTGGTTAGTCACATTGGTCTGAATGAATACTTTCGTACGAAATATACGAATCCTAAAAGACGATATGTAGAGATTGAACGTGCTTACTATGTGGTTTGACAAAACTATTTCCAATTTATAGCTGACGGAATGTGCAACTACAGCGAAGCTACTTGGAATATTACAATAGACGAAGTGACAGGCGATCGTAGCTGTTTGCCAACGTACGATCGTAATGGCTTGATAACTTCTTCAAATCGTAAAAGTTCTGTTGTTGCAAGAAAACTGAATTCATGGAAACATATTTCTCATATTTTATCGTAAACTAAGATATAGCCTATAAATATTCCATTTGGAAATGCGACGATATTTTTAGGTGATGATCCAATATCTTTGTAAAGATATTTGGATATTGCTATGCGATGTAGATCTGAGACAATTTTAGAGAAAAGTTATACTTTGCTAAAAAATTTTTAAAATCAGAAGAAAAAATTGGCTTTTAAATTAGAAGAACAAATTTATTAATTCTCTTAATACCGTCGTGTGAAAAAATAAGTAGATAAAAATTTCGCTGATGACGCTTACTTTCGGAATAATTAAAATTTTCCGTTTTCGGATTCCAATTAAAAAGTAATAGGGAAAGTTTTGAAAAATTAATTTTCTGAATGCCATGAAAAGCGCAATAAACTATAAAATAACTCGCAGCATAGCGCTTTCATTTCACTAACTGTTCATTAACAAGCTACATCACCCACGATTAATTCAACCATCCAAACTATACAATCAAACCAACATAATGGCAGCAATGGCATACACATAAAACATTACAAAAATCTACTAGGGAAAATCTGCTCATACAATCTTGCGATCTTCGAATGAGCAATAATGAATCGTATCCTACACGATCAAGATATCATACAGCAATAGCAGTTAACGGTAATGGGATTGCAGTCAACAGTGATACAGATATGGTCTCAATATCATGATGGTACCAGCATAATTCGTACAATTGCCGTCGATCGGAAATGGTGGGAAATGCGACGTGAAATACGACGTCGATTTCCAAAACCCGGTACAGCGAAAAAGGGCGAGAAAGGGCGTGTGCATTACGCGTTACGTGGCCGCCACAAAAGGGCGACCGATCGAGCGTAAAGGATGTGTGACATTATGCAAGTGTGCCGGCGCAGAATCCGGCCAGGCGCCCATGTTCGGGAACAGTGGGGGTTAGTCGAAAAATCCCGACGTGGCGATTTCTCCCACACAGGCCGCCGGTGCCAAACAAGACTGACGGCGATGGCAGGAGGCGGGGGCACAAGAGCGATATACTGCAAATACCTCGGCTCGATGCATTTCGGGAGATACGGCCGCCGTCTGAATAGGAGACAAGCACAGACCGAATGGGGGGATGGTTGGATGCCAGGGGACGAAGTTGAGAATCGAGGCTCGAAGCGGAGACAGCGTAGCCATCGGTCTTGCCGTGGTTTTCTAAGATCCTCGAGTTTATCTCCAGGAGTTTATCTTCGCTCGCTCTCTCTCTCTTTCTCTCTCTCTCTCTTGCGCGCGCGCGAGCACGACAAGGAAGTGATCCAAGTTCCATCCGGAACCGGCGGGATGTCAGAATCCATAGATACCTCCACACGGTCTATCGAAGCTGGCGGTTATCTTTCAGTGGTGTCAAGAACCTTGGCCCGTGCCACACAGCCGATAACACCTTCCTTACGTATTTATATGTATGTGTAGCTTGGCACAAGCCGGTATATAAATATCGGTACCCTGCAAAACATGCTGCCGCTGTCTACGGACGTCGTGTCGGAAGACCGCTTATGTTAAAAGATCTGCGTTTAATCGCGACGAAACGCGCAACAGTGTATTGTCTGAAATATCTCTTCGTTGGACTGATAATAAACGGAATTATTTCGGGGATTAGAATATATTAGAATATATTTTGATTGTAATACTTGCGACAGATAAATTTGATATATGAAGTAATTAAAAATCGTGAATTATTTGATTAATAACATGTTTCTCTCTAAGAATCTAATTTTATCTTTTATAAAAATATTTTTCTTATAATTATACCTACGTGCTTTTATAAGGCAGTTGATCGCGAATATTTCAGTAGCTTTTCTCGACTCTGACGTCACGTTTACATCTGCCATTATGCCGTTTTAAGTTCTCTATTAACTTGATGTTTCATCCTCGTTTTTATTTAACATTTACAAGTTTATGTGACCTTTTATTTCTTGAATTTACGTGCGCGCGGAGTAAAAAAAAAATTTTCTTTATTATCACATTCCCTTGAGAGAAGAACTTTTTTTTACAATATATCGTAATTGGAATGTAAATGAATCTAAATCTTGTTGATTACATTTACTAATTTATATATATATATATATATATATATATATATCACACACACATGCTAAAAGTCATAATTTATAATTTTTTTTTAAGACAAAAAATATAAATAATTATTTAAAACGTAAACGGAGACGGTGTAAGTATGTATTAGTAATATAGTGTGTATTATATAGAGTAAAAAAAAATTAACTTAAGCATTACGGATATTATACTAATCCAGTGTTATGACACTTATGACGCTGTCATACGTTTTCAATAATTTCATCTTTCTTTGAACAAAGTGATGATAGTGCATGATAACATTTGAGTGTATACTTTGTACTCTTTATTGATAAAAATGAAATTTCGTATCGTGAGTCACGTATGACCCAGTTATTCTTGGTAAATATATTTTGAACGTTCAGAAAATATATCTGTCTCAGACTGATTTCTGTAGTTCATATATATTTTTTGACTCCACATGTTTTATTAAGCACACGTATACGTAGATGTGATAGAGACACAATTTGTAAAATAGTAAATAGAAAGAAATTGAAAAACGGAAGAATATACTGATCATTAAATCACAAATAAACAAAGAAAATGTCAAACAAAAGCATAAAATTGAAGAAGATAATAAGCGATAAAACAAAATAGTATAAAATATAAGATATAATTTAACAGGAACTTTACGTCATTCGTAAAATGCGAAGAAGACTGTCCTATCTGTACTTCAAACAGTTCTTCAAACGGGTTTGCGATATGTTGTGCTATTTTTAAGCATGTCTAATTTAAAGAACATGCTTTATTTAACCATAGCCAAAAGTACCTTCCTTCTCTTGAAAGTTACTCTAATTTATGACCCAAGTCGGCGCAAGCATTGCAGCAATTCTGTTACCATCGAGTTCTCGACAGTGCCGTATCGACATCGCAGGCATCCAAACGAAATTCGGAATGTCGAACGCAGCACAAGAACTCCTTCGCGTAATACTTCCGGCTGACAGCGCGCAGCCCGCCATTTTTTTTCCCACGCTTTCCAAGCCCTTTGTTTTCTGTACTTGACGGCGTTTTGCTCGTTTCACACGGAAATGCTGTTATCGATGTGGCTCTCTCTCTCTCTCTCTCTCTCTCTCTCGCTTCAGATTATTGATCGTTCGTTCGGAAGATTCCTGCCAGCTAGCGGGGTCACCGCTGCTAGACTGCTAGACGAGCAGTCTCGCAGGAAGTAGTGAACGGGTAGAGTTATTCCTGGAAAGAGAAGATCGGCCAGCGGTCCTATCGATTGTACTTCGAAACTCTCGTTGTCCACTCGTGAGTTGTCCCGCCTGCTGACTGTTGCACACCGCAGCCGATCGGAAGCTCTTCCGCCGCGAGCTCCTCATCGAGAGTAAGCGTGTTCATCGATTTTTTTTTCTCTTTTTCTCCTCAAACCTTTCATCTGTTCGTTTCCGGCCGGCCTTTTCGCATCTTTCACGCGCGCGACACACTGAAAAGTATTCCAGCTAGCGTCGAGCACACTACAAATATTTTTCTTTCATGTGGATATGATTCTAAAAATGTGAAGTGTATTCATTGCGTTCTGTTAGAAAAATGCCGTTCAGAGAAATATAGATTGCCTCTTACAGATAAATATTGTATCGTCATAAAACATGCATATAATGTATTAATAACACTTGGGTGTTTGTCATAATTATATTTGTGAAGATCACATGATTTTAAAAAGAAGCAATATCGCCGAGAGAGAACAATGTTGGCACTTATACAATGCAATTGCCAATTGAAAGGATATAATGTTACGCATTAATTAATTAAGTAAATATTTAAGAACTTAAGCGTGACAATTATAAAATATTCGTAAGAAATCTAATTTATGTAATAAAGAGTTCAATGCATATTTAATATTTGTTATAATGTACGGTGGAAAAATTCAATGTATTTTATCGTATGATTTCGACTGATTTGTATAGCAAAGAATGCACAAAGTTAAGATCTATCTATTATATTTTGCTTCGCGTTATTTAATTCTTTAATTTTTCGGAAATCGTCTGTAAGCGATGCATATAAAATGCATATATAAAATCTTTATATTGTACTTTTTTATGTATCCACATGCGAACTTTTGATCTGACCCCGTTCAATACAGCTGTCTTCTTTCTATTGGATAATTATATATTGGAAAGAAATCTCTCTAATAACTACTTGTTAATTACTGTCAATTTAGATAGTACGAAAATTATAAAACATTTTCAAAGTTATTAAAAATGACGATATAAATATTTAAATAAACGAGACACACCGAAACAAACAAATGTAATTAATGCAATTATAGATAAATTAAGAATTGTAAAAGAATACGTGCTTTGACAGTTACTAAGTCTAATATTGACAATTTGCTCAGTAAAAAATCAAAATTGATTGACCTCTAAACTGCCATTTTGGATTAAAAAATATTTCTGATTATCGTCTTTAAAAGACGAGACAGTAGGGAACAGCAGGAAAGAATAATCTTTCATATTGATATATTCTGATAGTTATTTCGTACACAGTCTCGGAATGTCAATTAGGTATTTTATTTTACACATCTTTCACCAATTTGGAATATCAATGCGTATGGTACTACACATGCCACTCGTAGCACCAGAAAGTTTCGCAAACTCCAACGCGGCAGTAACGTCGATAGTTGCCGCACATTGTTATCGTATACAGTATTTACATAAAGTGTCGTGCGTTAATATGTCATCACGGCTGTCAGGGAAGCGGAAGGGAATACAGAATGTGATTTGTATTGTATAGATATACATATATAAATATATATATTTATCGGTTTTACGAATAAGATTATAAAATCGTATGTCCTAAGTAGTCACCGAGTGTCCGTTCTCGGTAGTATTATAATTGTATAGCAGAAGACAAAGATCCGTCGCTGTACCGTACGCCGCCGTAGATAATCGCGGTTCTGTGAAAGTTGCAACGATTTTTAACGATATGATCAATGACACGTGAAACTGGTGACAGTCGTTGATGCGCAGAATGTCCTACTATTATCGCATAATCGATAACAATTGTTGATTCGACGAATTTGAAGTCCATTTTTTCTTAACGAAAACTAATATTTCTCCTAAGAGCGAACCATTTCAATTCAGTGATAATTTATCTTACTTTTTTAACGGATAAATCCCAAATAAAGTCTCTAATTATCAAAATCTTATTAAGATCAATTGAAGTAAACCATAATCATTTAAAATATAAATCCGACGTGCCAAAATTTTTAATTTTTCACATTAAATATGTATCCATAATATGAAATCGCTATAAGTTTTGACTAAGAAAAATGTGACTTTAATTTCATCAAAGAATCCGCCATTACAGATTCATCGGCGAGATGTAATAAATAACGTAATATAGTTTACATAAAGTATGCCGGTAATCGTCAGTTTATTTTTCCATCGCCCTCTAATAACGCGCGTGCGGCGGACTTCGTATTTCGTTGTCACTTAACTTCATCATTAAATAATAAAGTTAATCAGTGTTCGCGCGCAATGTTCGCGCGCGCGCGCGGAAGCGTGTCGTGTTGATTGTTGTAAATCGTATCGTGATGCCGAGCTAGGATATTTACCCTGCTGACGGTTTATACGCAGCAACTTCCGCATAAGCTTCGGATACACAACGGTGCCTCGAATGCAAACTTCATGTGAAATGCTAACATGCATTCGGGCTCCGTGTCATCGCACGCACGCACGTACGCACACGTATACATACATTCCTATAATGCCTATCCCTTGCGTTGTTCAAACTTGCGTCTGTTGCATTTTTCAAGTGAATGGCGAGAACTCTCTCCACATTCGGAGTGTGATCATTGTCGTTAACCCCTAAGTACGGACCTTTGTGTAACAAAGAGACCATTTGTCTCACGAATAGTTTTGTAGTATACTTCTAGTTTTTCTCTTTAGAGTATTCCTTCTAACAATTGCCATTCTATAACCATCTTATTTGTTATTAAATTCTATTGTACCAATATAATAATTTTTTTTTCGCGAGTGAACTTTTTATGATACATTTTAATAATTTTAAAAAGAAGTATGAAAAAATTTTCAAATATATAAGAAGGCCAGTTTTAAAATCAATTTTTTCTCAAAACCTGATGTTTTAATGGAAATTTTCATAGAATTATTTGGCACAGCTTGAGATTCTCAAGCGTGACACTAATTAGTGCACTAATTAGAAGACTTTGCAATATCAAATGTTTACAGCTTTTATTATTTTGTTTATAATTAGAAAACTTTTTAAAAACCAAACAAATGACTGATTATACAACACGTTTCAGAAAAAGTTACGATCATTAATTGAACTCTGCGACGAAAAAATGAAATTTAATCCTTTTTAATACAGATATTCTGGAATTGTTTTTTAAGCAGATAATGTACTCCTATAAATATATTTATTACAAAATACAATTTTATGATTTAGCTCATTAAATTCATCAAATTAAGTTTTTCATTAAGAAAATTGAATATTTCTCAATTTTAACTCATTAATTGAAGTAATTATTTTTTCATAAAGAAATATTCTACTTACAAAATGTAAGTTTACATTTTATGTATTGCGTGTGATTTGAAAGATAATAATTAATTAATGACATAATACAACAATACGGTCCATACTTATCGGTTAACGATGAAAAAATTATAATTATTATTGATAAGCATAAGAAACAGCATTTTCTTGTTGATTTAAACGAACTTTTTAAAAGATTAATAGCTGCTGATAGTAAAACTGTAAATGACACACTAGAAGTTGCACTAGAAATTATTCGATCATTTATTACAGTAAATCAATATTATGAAAGATGCTATTTTATTATATCTTTATGATCAATTTTAAAAAGGCATATAAATCAGAATACGCTAGAAAAGTCGAAGAGATAAAAATTATAGAAGTAATCTATCAATTATTGCATTAACTTCTTTATTACACACTTCTACCAATAAAAATTTGGAATATAAATCAATTAAATATGTTCGCACGTGTATATTTGTATACACATATATAGCATGAGACTTTTAATTAACGCAGTAATTATGCTCGATATGAAATATCAATTTTCGAGAGGTCAATAAATTTAAAGCGTCAATATATATATATATATAAGCTAGACGGTTTTTAAATTGATATTGGAGTGCATCAAATAAACGAACGAGTATTTTTTAGTGCATCCATCATATTCCATGGTCGAAGATTGACGCCGTTATAGAGATATGTGGTATAACCTAATGTGATATTCATAATACCATAAAAAAGCTTCTGCGTCTGTCTCTGTTTCTCTCTTTGCGTGTATGTATTTCGCAACACGATACGAGAGTGCACGCGACACAAGACGTTTCACAGTGTACCTTAAGCAGGTGTATAATATTACTTAAAAATAAAATAAAAAATGTAGTCGACAGAGAAGAAGCGCATTTGCATTATGAGAACTTAATAAAGCGATATGTTGAAGAATGTCTTTGGTCCTTTTTCTGTCCTAATTGATATTTTCCCTCCTGCATTTTTTAATAGATCTACTATAAGAATACACATCATATTGATGGACAGCAGCTTAACAGACAGAAAATAAAAGAAATTTGATTATAAATGTATAACTTGCATTTTGTCATCACACACAAGTAGGTTGTAACAAATTCTATAAATGGAAGGACAATATAATCTTTTTTTTTGCTTTCATCCATCCATAATACAAGCATATAATATAGCAGATAAGGAAAAAAATAGTTATTAAAAATTGTAAATTTATTTCATTATCCTACTTTTCATTCAATTCCTCATAATATTTTTTAAGTTTTATTTTTAAATTAGTAAAAATTTATAACATGTTATTCTATCCGAAAATAAAATTTCTGATAAAATCTTTTTATTTAAATTTGAAAATACATCAAGTATTTCTTTTCTTCTTCTAAGAAATACTGTATTCTTATCTATAGATACAATTATTTATATTTTTATAGCATGAATACCCTATAGGAATCTTTACCATCTCTTCAATTTAATGCTTCAAGTGCCGTGTGCAATGTTCCGATATCGACATGACATTTTATGCGTCTCACTGCGACATATCGACTGCACATTCAAAAGTTCTAATGTTAAAAGTAATTTTTTTTAATCAAAATGATGCCTATATCCACATGATATGGCTGTGTTTTAATATTCGTTTGTTAGTACTGAAAATATCTAGTATGTTACGTGCACTATATATTTTTAGCACTTGCAATGAATATCGAAACGTAGCCATAGTAATACGATATGCATGTTATACGGCTATAATTAATAATAAAAAATAATCACGGATGAGACTAAAAAAAATCAACGAATTAAATAAATTTTCATTAATATAATATCTAACTAAAAATTATGTAAAAGTTAAGTAAAAATATTAATTAATAGTAACATTTCTCATGATACTAATGATATTTTAACTCTGACAAAGAATCGGATTAT
This sequence comes from Acromyrmex echinatior, assembly GCF_000204515.1. The sequence goes on from NW_011626564.1 coordinate 212,832, forward strand.
TAATGCTATTAGTTCCTATGTAATTTCTTATAATTTGTGCAATTGAAAAAATATAAACTATAAATGTCGAATTCAATTTAATTAAAATCCATAACTATTTTTTTATAAAATATATTTTTATAAAATTGCACGGTTTGTTTTACATTTAATTATTCTTCAGTTTCTTCGATCTTTATTTTCAATGATTACATTACACTCATTATAGGAAAAAATATATAAAAAAATAAAGGAATTAGTAATAACAAAAAGCAAAACCGAATAAAAAAATTTTTAAAATAAGAAAAGAATATAATTAAACAAAAAATAATACTTGAGTATAATTTTCACGTAATTTTTTCATTTCTGACTTGGAATATTTCCCAAAATATCAACAGTTAGTAAATTATATCAGTGACGCTGTTAGCAATTATTGATATTAAAGGGTTCCGATATAAATAAAATTTTACTCCAGCATCGATATAATAGATACTTTTCTATAACTCACATGCACAGAGGGCAAAAAGAAATCTCTACAAAGGGTATACAAATCTTAATACTAACTGGCTACATAAATGAAACACCATATCAAATTCTTGCAAGAAGATTAAAACAATTGAAATATCATATATGATTCTTTCGCATAGCAGAAGAAATATTTTTATTATTATAATTTGAAAGAGAAACAGTTTCATCGTTAGTCATATAATTTTTCAATTATTAGGATTTGAAAGATATGCTACTAATATGTTGTCTCTGATGGTATCGAGAGAAACCTGAGAGTGAACGCGTTTTATAGAATCCGTCTACTGGCGCCTCTACGTGCATAAAATGTGTACATAGAACTATGTAGCTACGAATATTTCCGGAGGGTAACATACCATGATATCTAGTTTTCGACTTTTTCCGAGTTTTATTACATTTTATTTGGATCTATTCCGTTATGCTTATAAAATATAATTACGTAATAATACATCATAAAAATAATATGGTAATTAAAAACTAGAATAATTTAAGCCTGAAAAAATATATAAAAAAAGACAAGTATTTTCCATTTTAACATATAATATTTTTGTATAATAAAATATAATAAAGTATTTTATATAATAAAATATATAAAGAACAAAGAAAATATAATGCAAGATTGTTTAAATATTTGTTACAAAAAAATGTATTATACAATATAAACAGATTCAATTTTTTAAGCTGTTCCATTTTGACCGAATGTAATTATGATAGGAATTTTGAGTAAATTTGAAATTTTCTTATACAAACTGTATATTTTTTATTAGAAAATTCAAACAAAGCGTTTGATAAAAGCTACCTTGTAGAGACCCTCTTAATTATATCACCATTACAGATATACTTCATCCCTGCTTTGGACATATATCTTTTTTATTTTCTAATTTAATATTATTCATAAAATTTATATTGTAGCATATTACAATTTATCTTATCAAAATACAACGTACAATAATGAAAGTTATCATTCATATTAGAAAATAAAATATAAATTACAATATAGAATTACATAATAGTTTAGTCAAATATTTTTATAAGACTACTCCGCCTTTATCAAATATTGGGATTATTGTCTAAATTAAATTACATAATTTCCTTTATATGAATAAAGTAATATTTTTAGATTTTAATCGAAATTTTATCCAATAAAAGCGGACTAACCTTGTAGAGGCCCTCCACCACCCCCGCCGATTCCGATCGGCGGTCCTCATCTTTTTTGAGGGATGGAAATAACATTTGTAACAATTACAAATATACTTCCCATCCCTGCTTTTCTTTACATATATAACATTGGAAACAATAGAAATACATACAAAATTTCTTTAATATAAAATTACACATAAAACATCGATATGCATATAATAACACGATTTTATGATGCAATGTGAAACATTTAGGATTTTATGATAGGTAAATAATTATTACGTAACATTTCTTATTAATTATTTAATAGCAAATGCAAATTATTTTGCTTTATTTAATTTACGCAAACAATCGCGACCAAAAAGATTGTTAATAAATTTATTATATATGTATTTTTCTACGCAATAATACATGTCAAACATAAAATATTTTGCAATATCGCAACTACATATTTTAACAATGTGTAAACAATCAAATAAATCAGACGATATATTTAATCATATGTCTGAGTTCTAATTCCCGATTTACTTTCAACGGTGAAATAGATTTTATTAACCAAATTATGATCAAAAATTGCGTTATCATCGCATTTAATAGGATAACTGGCTCAACAATTCGATCAAGTCTCTCTGCCGAGTGACATATTAGAAGAGAAGAACAATCTACAAGTGGAGTTGCGAACTATGCTCTGCTTCTGTCAAGTTCTACGGGATTAATCCGCAAAGGAAAGTTAAATGATTCGTTGAACATCAAGAACTCTGCACGAGGAAACGAATCCCAAATTTTCCGGACTGCTCTTGATAATAGCCATTTCGACAATAAGTTAACAATCTTTTCCCAAATTTTTGAATAATGCAAGTGTAATGCAATTCCCAAATATTTTGATAATAATTTAATAAATATCCATCTTAATTTTTTAGTACACAAAATCAAGACTCGCACAAAAAAAATATATATTCTTTCATTATTAAATAATACATCAATGTATTAAACACATTTATTACTAAAAACATGGATAGAAGGATTCCTATTGAAGAGTGATTACAAATGATTATATTTCGAAATAATGAAATACATACATCTTTATTATACTTATTTAAATGTGCGAACAAAAATTCTCAGGTACCAACTGTTCGAAGCGAATCGAACCGATAACAATAAGATTTCAATTAATTTCATAATCAAATATGTACTTAGAAGTATAAGATTTACGTTGTTTTCATTTCTCTGTAACATTTTATCAAATACAGTCAAATAATTAAGTAAGATTATCTAAATTTAATGTAATTAAAATTCTGAAAATCTTATGGATATCGGGGTACCCAATCGATTCGTCTCGAATGTATTAAGTACTCACACATTTTTAATTATATTCATCTATAATAATTTATTCAATAATTTATTCAAATAAATATAAATCTTTCTAATAAAATTTTATCAGATGTATAAAAGCTAAAAATTTACATATTATATAATAATATATTCATTGCGTATGTATTTCATTATATAAATAACCTAAAATATTTAATAATTAACTATTAATATTCTAGAATATTTAAAAATTAATAAATTTTCTGGAATAGAGGGATGTCCAGTGCCTGAAAATAGTTTCTTAAAAGAAACTAAGAATTAAAATAAAAAAATATATTCATTTGTAATCACATCTTTTTCTTAAAAAAGTGTTACAAAAAATGACTACTTACTAACATTAATTTATTTAATGTAATTCATTTTTCTGTACACAATTGCTATTCACGTTCAATCCGTTAAACCTTTTTATTATCAAAGCAGCATTTATGTTAATTAATTAATGAAAGAATAAAGTCCTCTCCCAGAACATATATATATGTAATCGATTTCGTAATTCAATTTTTAAAAAATTACATTATTGTCCTCGATAATTTATTGCCGAAATCACTACTTCCAGAAAATGTCAAGAAAACCCAAGATTAATTTCAGCCCTGCAACGGAAAGCCCAATGATGCACCGAACAAAGAGGCACTAAACTAGGCGTCTCAAATGGATCCTATAGAAATTGACGAGAATTGACGAAAATTGACGAGAAATAGCATGCGTTAAAAATTATTACGACTTTCCGTCGGTACGAACTACAATCCAAATAAAAAGTTAATATCATTTATCATCATTCTGACGTTAAGATGACACTTATGATAACATATTGATGATAACAACATATTGATGATAACAACATAATAATGATAATAACATTTGTTTGCTACCTGGGAAGATTTTTTAATATTTACTTGACACGAAGGATAGCGACGAAGCCTCAATGAACGTTAAAATAACGTATTTGCAATAATTTCTAACGATTTAACATATTTAATATGAAACATAATTTAAGAATTTAATTAATAAATATTTGATATTATAAATTTGGCAAATACGTTTCATCGTAAGAGCGAGATAAAATAACGCATTTCGCGAATTCTATATAACAAGCTCTAATATAAAATTTGCAACTTCGCAAAAATATATTAAATTTACTTGTCACATCATGATATTTAAAACATGAATGTTAAATTTTATCAACAAAAATTGTATACATATACTGTCATTGTCTTCAATTAATTATTATAATACATGTCACATAAATTATAACTTTTAATTTAACGGAATTTTGAATAAAGTATTTCCCGAATTTATTAACAATCTTTGGTAACAAAAAAATTTTAAAAACCTCTCAGAACGAATGTTTATTAAATGCGCATCAATCTTTGTCTTATTAATTGCATCTGATTACATAATAAACATTATTTACAATTATTATTACAATTACAATTACAATACATATAGTATTATTTCCAATTATATTATACAAATAACATAATAATATATAATTATTATTACAAATACAATACATAATATTTACAAAAATATATAATATGTTACATTATCTCTAAGAATTAATTTAAAATTAATAACAATTTTTAAGTTATTATTATTAAAACTATAATAACAGACGCAGTTATATATTATTATTGTTATATTTTACATAATAATATTTAAAATAATAATAATAAATATATCAACGTATTCACAATTATTATATCTTATATATTTATAATTATTATATCTTTTCAACTCTAATTTTTAACTCAAATTATTACACTCCTACCTGCCCGAATCCCTATCTATCCGTATTCCAGTCTATATTCCTATTTACCCTATCCATACTTTTCCATTTACCTACCTATCCGTATATTTCAACTTAATAAAAAACCTCTTTAATTAAAACCGCAACGCGACACACGCCTTACTAAGGGAACCGATTTGTTAATTAAACCAGTAGAATACCTGAAATCTCGAGCGATAAATCTAAGAATTTCAAATATACGCGCATGATTAGAATGTAAATGGAGTCTTTCCAGTCTCGTACATATACGAGAAAGTAGAGGAAAATGTAGACAAAATCAAACATATAATTTTGTAAATATAATTTTGTACATTATCTTATATTCCACGTAATTAAAATTAACCATTTACCTTATATTTTTTATTCATATTCCTCCTTCTTTCTAATCTGTTCTACAATAAGGTCACAAGCCGTAAAAAATTGTTAATTACAGTTAAATATGAATAGAATAATCGATTATGATTGATTAATTTCTTACGGCTTACAACCTGATTGCAGAACAGGCATACGGGTCAGATTGGACTTACCTTTCGTCGCATCTGATCAATTATAATAATAGATAAATTAATCGCATTTCAATTAAAAATTGATAAGAAAGAGATACCTCCTTACTGTGTTATTATTCTCACCAACAAACAATGTTACGTTCGATTGTGTGTACACGTGAGGCGATCATAAAATTTTAAATATATCAAAAAATTTTAAATAAAAAACTGTTTAAAAAAAAATTGATAACCGTAAAAATTATAAAAAACTGAAGACATATCTACAAAAAATTTCATTACTTGCATGAGATTTTTAATCGAATGTTTCTCTACGATACGCGTTGTTTTTCGGAATTTTATTTAAGTTTAAAACTTTACTTGTCGTATTATATTAGGTGTTGGAATTAATTCGTAGCGTTTTTTAATGAAAGAATGTTATTTATTTCACATGAGCATTAAAAAATACATTAATGAAAGTACTTTTAAAACTTATAAATACTTTGTAAAACGCTACGAATTAATTCCAACACCTAATACATATAGTGATTCTGTTCTAAACAAAAAACTTTACATATTTCGCGAAAAATTGAAATTTATAATGTTAGTAATATTCTAACTATAAAAACTCGGTAAATAATAAAATAAAATTTGACAATGCAACAATGAAGATATAATACATGTTTATATAATAAGAACCTTCAAAGCATATCAAGTAAAATACACAAAACAATAAGTGACATAAGATCCGAAAGAACTAAACATACAGTATTTAATAATACAATATTATAATTATCGTGTTGCTAATAACGTACACAAATAATTATAAGTTTATTGATATGTTTTATTTTTATTTCGTATTCAGATTACTTTTAATATGATTACTTTTAATATAATATATGATATAAATTAAATTGTAAAATAAATTAAATGTAAAATTATAATTACGAATAAGAGAGAACTGTTGACTGGAATCGATGAATCAAGATGTTATTCATATTTCCAACCTATTATATATTCTAGAATATGATATCTTAATGGAGATATATTATACTTAAAATAAAGACAAAAAATGAGTCACAATCAAGTATACAATCATACGTGTTAAATTAATGAGCAATATTCAAACAAACATACTATTAATTATTGAGTGTGATCAGCAGTTACATAATATATTAAGTTTTAAGTAATTGAACAAATCGTAAAAGACGTTAATAAAACTGTTGATAGAATAACGGAAATGTTAGAAAGAGTAATTCGATCACCGATTTTTAAATCTCATTAAAAGTAATTATCAAAACATGAAAAAATAAGAAACAATAAATGTGAACACCGAATGAATTTCCCATTCATAATAATGACAAAGGCGAACATTAATGATATTCGTGACATAAGATTCTCATTCACATAACTTCTTTTTTTGGTAAATCATTTCATCATTAAAAATTTAACAATTTCAAAAATGTTAACGGTCATCAATCAATACTGAAATTATCGACACGGAATACGAATCTCATGAATGAAAATTCGGATTTAATTCTGCAACAGAGACCCCTTTTTAACGAAGCGATAAGAATTGCATATCACAATAAAAATCGTTACGAAACCTTCATCTCAGATTTTTTTTTATCAATGTATTATTAGAATTCAACAAAAATAATTGAAAATGTGAATATCTATAAAACAAAATTTTATAATTAACATTGAATTAAGTGATTTCTCTTCTATGATATTTAGATATTTTACACACGTTTTAATTTTTACACAACTGTTACCATGTTTCTTCCAACTGTGTGATTGAACCATAAGAAATATAAATTATACAAAATCATTGTTTTATAATTATCCATAATCTTCGCCATTTGAATTCCGCAATTCGTGGCTAAGAAGTTTCTCAAGATTCTCCATCCACAATTCCCCTTTGATTACCCGTCTCCAGGAAATCTTTTCTTTGCTTTCGTCGGTCTCTTTTTGGATAAATATTCTCAATGTCTAGCGAATCACTATATATCCTTGTTGCAGATCCTTCACGGCACGTGCATACGACAGTGCGAATTGCAGGATATGTAATGTAACTGACGATTTACTATCGACGCGACGGATACGGGACCGACAATGAGATCATTGCGAATTACGGTCGGCTTCTCGTATCACGATTAACACACATCTAACGTCGACGAGGCCTTCATAACCACGATACTATGCGAACCACAATAGTTTGTGTCACAACAAGTGTGCAAACG
>NW_011626572.1:0-11249 GCF_000204515.1 Acromyrmex echinatior
AGAATTCTTGCTTTTCTTTCGAAGTACCGATCTCGAACATACTACAATATATACATATATCAGAATTACTCTAATTGTTTTCCTAAACAAATAATACAAACATGATTAGTAATCCCAAATGTGTGCAATATTGCTAGATCACATTAAACTATATCTAATATAATACTAATTGTAAATCAAATAACATACATCATATTTTTTTATTATTCAAACACTTTATTGCGCCAATTATAATTATTCGTTAAGTAAGATTTTAGATATTGAACATGTAGCCCATGAATTTAAACAAAGTAGGGATCTCGCTAATTCCTCGCATACTCTATTTCTACGTAGGCTACTAGAAAAGTTTCTGCAATCTAATACTTCCAGTGGCGCCAACATTCTGCTATTATCATATCCGTAAAATTAGAACATTATCCGTTTTTAATCTATAATTCAGTTGATACAGTTGTACAGTTTGTACTCAAGTCAACTAGTTTTGTTTGCATAGTATTTTAAAAGAAGTTATTTTGTGAGAAAATGGAAATTTCGCGTGAAAATTTTCGGGCAATGATTTTTTACGATTACAAATGTAATCTAACTCCGAAACAATGCATCGATCGACTTCATTTGGCTTTTGGGGATGAAGCATCATCCAATAGGATTGTTTATAATTGGTTTGCCGAATTCCAGCGTGAACATTTCTTTCTTTGTGACGAATTCCGTGAAGGTCATCCATCCACGTATGTTGTTGCTACTAATGTTGATGCTGTGCGTTGATGCGTGAAATGATGAGCGAGACCGGCATATGACATACCGAGATTCAGGCATCCTTAGGCATTGACATGAAAGTAATATGACTTTGTATGATCACTTGAGCGTATGGAAACTTTGCAGTCGTTGGATCCCACACAATTTGACCTCAAAAACAGGCTCGTGTTAAATGAAGCAAAGAAATGCTCGAAAAATTCAACCGAGGTCAGTCAAATTTGGTCTACAACATCGTTACTGGGGACGAAACATGGATCTATTCCTATGAGCCCGAAAGTAAATAACAATCCACTTGGATATTTCAAAATGAACCGAAACCAACAAAAGTTGTTCGTTCACGCAGTGCTTCCAAGCAAATGATTGCTTGTTTCTTCAGTTATACCGAACATGTGGTAATCATGGCTTTAGAGGATCGAAGGACTGTAAATACTGTTTGGTATACAACAATTTATTTGCCAGAAGTCATAAATGAATTGCGTAGAACAAACCGCAATCGTCGCATCATCATGATAGCGTCAGTTATCACATAGCACGTCAAACTGTTGATTTTTTATCCAGTAAAAATGTCGAATTGATGACTCATTGTCCGTATTCACCTGATTTATCACCTAATGACTTCTTTTTGTTCCCAAACATTAAAAAGAAGATACGTGGTGAGCGATTTGAGTCGCCTGAAGCAGCTGTTGAAACATTTCGTACACTGATTTCTGAGGTCACAGCCTGAGAGTGGAAAAAATGTTTCGAAAATGAGTTCGAACGTATGCAAAAATCGATCTTAAAGGCGAATACTTCGAAAAATAATAAAGCCATTTACCGAATTTTACATATTTTTTTTTATATTGTTTGGAGAAACTTTTCCAGCAGCCTACGTTTTGTTATTAATCCTGCTGTAGAGAATAATCTTTCCGATGGAACGTTGCGCAAATATACTTATGAAATCTCTTGCCATTTTCGATAAACAAGGAAAGACATGTGTTTGCTTAGACCACCATTCTAAAATATCTTTATCTTTGTTTGCTCTTTTAGAACTTAGCTATTAAGTACAACTTTGCTTCCGCCGTTTTCCTAGGTAGATGGCTTTAGCGGTAAGTGGTGGCCGAAATAATAGATCATAGACGTCATACAATAAACTTGGGCATCTGTCAACATAACTCCATAGGAACATTAATCGATTTGTGTCTGCATCATAAAGTTATTCTCGATTAAAAATATCAGTTTACGAGCCAAATTCTCGTCATTTGCGGGAGATTTTAATTTTCTGCTTCAATATGAAGAAATCTGCGCCTGAGGCTCATCGAATGCTCTCAAATATTTATGGTGAGGCCGCTATTAGTGAAAGAACATATCATGAGTGGTTTCAACGCTTCAAGAACGGTGATTTTGACGTCGAAAATCAGCATAGCGGTGGAAGAGAGAAGGTTTTCGAAGATGCAGAATTGGAGACATTAATTGATCAAGACTCGTGTTAAAATCAAGAAGAATTGACACGATCATTAGGAGTGACTCAACAAGCCATTTCAAAACGCCTCAAAGTCATGGGAATGATTCAGAAACAAGGAAATTGAGTGCCGTACGAGTTGAAGCTGAGAGATGTTGAACGACGTTTGTTTGCTTGTGAACAGCTGCTTGACAGACAAAGAAGAGATTTCTGCATCGCATTGTGACTGAGGACAAAAAATGGGTTCATTACGGTAACCCAAGCGCAGAAAATCATGGGGAGTTCCCGGCCATGCTTCCACATCGGCCAAACCGAATATTCACGGCTCCAAGGTCATGTTCTGTATTTGATGGGACCAGCTCGACGTAGTATTATGAGCCTGTTAAACAATCACAGGCGATCAGTATCGACGCAATTGATGCGTTTGAGTCGAGCATTGAAAGACAAACGGCCGCAATACAACGAGAGACACGATAAAATGATTTTGCAGCATGACAATGCTCGACCCCATGTTGCGAAAGTGATCAAGACATACTTGGAAACATTGAAATGGGAAGTCCTACTCCACCTGCCGTATTCTCCAGATGTTGCTCCCTCTGACTAACACTTGTTTCGATCAATGGCACACGGCCTGACTGACTAGTACTTCTGGTCTTATGAAGAAGTAAAAAATTAGATCGATTCGTGGATCGCCTCAAAAGATGACCAGTTTTTTCGACGCGGGATTCGTACGCTGTCCGAAAGATGGGAGAAAGTGACCAGCGATGGACAATACTTTGAATCATAAATATATACCCAGTTTTTTTACAATAAAACCTCGAATTTTGGAAAAAAACGGCGGAAGCAAAGTTGTATACCTAATATTCATCATTTCTTTATGCCAATCGTTATTATCAGAATTATTTTTATACAATTTATATCAATAGCATATATCGAAATTAAAAGTAACATAGCTCAAATCGGAAGATTTATCTTCATTAGAACACAATTCAAAGTTCAAATGTTCTTTATAAATTTCTTTGAATTTTTCTAACGATTGACAAAGCTCTTTATCCCAATTAGTCAATTTGAATGTTTCTAACTTATGTCTAGAATCTAACAGTAATACAACACAATAAATCCAGTTAGTCTTGTTATAATATTTAATTAATTTATCTCTTGCTGTTTGAAATGCCAAAAGCAAATTTTCATCAATTTTATATTTCTATCTTCTTTGTCGTTTAATAATTGTATTGTATTTTCTATTTTAGTAGCATATTAAATGCTATTACGATTAACGGCAATGTAGCATATCTCCTCCTAGAAGAGTGGAAACTAATTCGAAATTTTTTAAAAATAAATTAATTTGTGTTAATAAATACTAGTCATCATCAGTTAACAGAAAACGCCGTATGTTCAAAACATCACTAATGCTACAAAGTACTGGGCATAATGATAATCCATATTCGATCATGTCGAATGTTGAATTCCAACGCATTACTACATCAATAATTGGCGATAAGTATTCGGTGTTTGTCATGTCACAACTACTTTTTAATTTGTTACAAAGTTGTCCTGATCTTTTCAGTTTTATAAAAATGTTTCTTAATTTAAGAACAGGTGTTTTATCGAATTCATAATCTTCGTCATTAATTTCATTTTCTCTTCGATAAGTAACTTTTTTAAAGAATCCTATACAGCTAAATTTATAACATGCGCAATACAGCGAAAATGTTGATTCTCACAATCAAAATCTAGTGAAATCTCTGAAACTTCTTCATAAGCTTTTCGAATTCTCAATTCATTCTTCAATGAATGTAGTATTGGATGCAGCATTATCCAATGTTATACCTAGAGAACTTTTTCTAAAATACCTTTATCTTTTAAAGATGCAAAAAATACTTCCGCGATATCTTTTCCTGTGTGTTGAAGCGATGAATCTAAAGCAATAGAAACCAATTTCCATTCATCATTAATAAAATGTGCAGTTATTCCATAATAAGATTTTCCCCTGCAATGGATGTCCAATCCAAAGTGAATGATATTTTCAATTTGTTTTGCATCAAGACATCAATTACAGATTTTTGTATTTCCGTGAAAACTTGTACAACCTTTGTTCGCATCAAAGTACGCTTTGACATACTAATTTTAGAATTTAAAATACTAAAAAAATCTTACATTTCTTCATCATCAAAGGAATTGAAAGGAAGATACTTTATTGCCATCCATTTGACAATCTTGCGATTTAAATCCTGATTTGTGACACTTGATGTCTGTAATATAGACAAATAAAAATTAGTTAATTAATTAATTAATTAGTAGTTATTAATTAATTAATATTAAGTACTTAATATTAACGAATAGTTTTTTCTTGAATTAATCGGTCAAAATAATTAGTAAAAATAAAATAACAAATATAATCAAGTTTTATATTTATATAAATCAATATCTTCATTATTCGACTTTTATATTTAAATGACAATTAAATTATTTCACAAAAAAATATTTTGCTTTTTAGCAGTTCCCGTTAATGTTAAAAGATTTTCCACTTATATATACCTCTAGAAGATACTTTTTGAATGTAAAGGAATTTCGTATATAATATATAAGATGCTAGATAAGCTAGATTTAAGATTACAATCATTAATTAGCATCACATTCCAAAAAAAAAAAACAGATCCTTCAGAAGCCCAAAAGGCATAATCTGAAAAAAACTTTAGAATCTTTAGAAGACTCTTTGACTCGATATGCCTTCTTGTAGAACTCGTGAACGTTTCTTTTTACGAATAGTAGCTAGCGCGTCCCTTTCTCTCGCGGCAAGTGGCATATCTTCTTGTTTCAAAAAGCTTCAAATTACTAGTGAATTTTCCTATAGAAGAATTTATTCTTGATCGTAGCTCATATGCCTATTTTTTTTATAGATAAATGTGTTACAGGCATACGATTCATGCAAAATTGTTTGCTTAGAGGAAATATCAAAAAGAATTCCCCGCTTATGAACAGAGTATTTTTTTTACACGGAACCGCTAAATAGCAGAATATTTTTTTTGGATGATACATATTCAATTATTCTGTAAATCCATTGTAACACTATAAAAATATACCTGCTTAAACATATCATATATAATATGATTGTTTCATATATAATATGAATATGTTTGTTTCGAAGATATTTCAAGAGATTTGGAATTTCGGAATATGGTTTCATAAACTTTTGCATGACTTCTTTGCAGATGTCTTCTAAGACGACTTATATTTGAGTTCGTCATTTTGATTGTTTTAATTATTAAAATATTTGCACAATTTGTACACTCCAACTTTCGTATCGTTCACAATTTTAATATCAAAATTATTCTTAACTTGTAATGTTTCATTTTTATTATTTATTTCGAGATCACTTTCTCATTGGTACTATTTTCCTTGTTCTTTTTTCTTTTCATAACCATTGTAAAATTGCTACAATCCCACAATCTGCTAAATACTGATTTTCGGCGTTTATGCGTCTGTATGTAGCAGTCTGACACCGTAGGAAAAATAAATATATATTGCGGGAACGCGATGCTGCGACGCTGACTGTTTGAAAAACAAAAGATCGTTCAACGCGCAGCGATTTGTTACGCCATACGGCTGCAATCGCTTTAAGCGTCATCTATAATACACAAAATAAGAAGTAAGAGTAAAAAATTGACCAATTACAAATCTGAGAAAAATAATCGATTGTAATTGGTCAATTTCTTACTCTTACTTCTTACTTCGTGTATTGTAGACGACGCATTATTTAAATTGTCGAGCATTTCAAGACAACACAAGACTTTTCGAGTTCGAGATCAAGACAAGAATGTACATTTCAGATTTTTTCAAGACAAGACAATATTTCCTAAAATCTCGTCTTGCGGCATTTATATTTGCAAGGACTATCCCGATGTAAACGCATATAGTTGTAACAAACTTTCGCACCACTCACGAGTTCAATACGCTTATGATATGGATAACTGCTTAAACTTATTACATAAGTACAACGGATGCCGTTTTCTTACATGCTATATAAGAACGCGATGCATTCGATAAAAATACTCGATTCGTGGCGTTACGCTTCCTTTTAGCTGGGGACTCGCACTTATCTTTCTCCAAATCCATGATCTTCGACCTATCTCGCTTAGATGCGCACACTGCGGTTTTATACAAAAACTCGTCAAGTACATGCGGTTTTACACATATCGTCAAGTTTAGGAAACTTATCTCGAGAGAGAGTCGCTTCCCATTTTTCCAACGTATTCTTAGGCAATTTATTCTCTAATGTGTGAACTAGCACTTCGGGATTGATGAACAGTCTCAAGGTATTCAATGATGCGGCGTGTTGTTGGACGTTGTCCGCGAGCTTAGACAGATCGCTCGAAGATTCCTTTTCGAATATGGCTATGTTCATGATTAAAGAAAGGTGCCGCGATATTAGATGTGCTTAACTTCATACGAGCGCTCTAACAGCCTCCTATGCCTTGGAATAATTTATTCCATCAATCTCGAAATTCTCGTTTTATTAGCTGCTTTGCCGATTAGAACCGAATTTAGATAATGCAACTTATCTGTGTCGGATAAATCGGTTCGCGACCTATTATATTGTGAAACGCGTTTTTAAATGACAACCACTTTTCAACCAGCCGTCGAATGTAGGTAAAAGCGATTCCGGAAGTTTAATTTATCGGGTTTTCGTTTGACGAGCTATTAATATTATCAATATTATCAGATCGCGTTTCGAAACTAGATATGCCGCTGCTCGAGTTATTCGCCGCGTTTATAATATCTTCGATATTACCCGCGAGGGTGTAAAATCGCTCTTGAATATTAATGAATTATCTCTTGATAAATCTCTTGACGCTCTTGAAATCGTGATGAGCGTCATTCGGATCGGCGATAGTGGCTCGTCGTTCTGCTCTTCGAACGTCTTGTATAATTTTGTTAAACGCGCGATTTGTAATTTTAACGGAAGTACTGAAACCACCCTTGTCGACAAGGTTCGATAAGGTGATTAATTGGAATTTCAAGGAGGTTCGTTTTTATAAAAGGAACTTGACTCTGTCAGTCATTGTAGTGTGATTCAGAATTAAAATGAAATCGGATGACTTATACATTAGTCTTAGGGCCCGTGTGCGTACATGGCAGTGGATACGTAGTAATTGTTCCACCAATCACGCAGATTCGATTTGCATCGTATGCGGCCGTTGTATGCTTCACAGAAACTGGATCGCATACATTTATATCCTCTTACTTGGACTCCGTGCGTCGCATCTCACAGGAGGCACCAATGTTCGAATGCGAGTGTGGAAAATATAATACACCTTACACTGAGGTTTCATATAATTTATTTTAAGATGTTTGCAGTACAACACCCTTGAATTCCAAGATCGATTTCCGTGACACTCGAGTTAATGTATCACTATGCACGATGTAACGTTTGTTTGACGACAACGCAATGGTTGACACGGTACCTTTTCACACACATTCAATGCCAAAAGATACACCAAATTCGGCCTGTAGCTAATGAGCTTTGAGCCGAATTTTTAAGGAGCTATTGCCCTGATGCTGACTGAGTGCGCGACGACGCTTGGAGGCAGATGCCTTGAGGCACGCACGATTCGTGAGAACGATTCGATATGGATCTTGACTCGCGATACTTCGCTAGAAGTTGCTGCTATCGAAAGCATGATGTTACTGCTACCGATCGCTGTTGTCGATTGACTTCCTGATTGCCTGCGCTTCCTTGCACGAGACTTCTGAATTATCTCGATTTCTCTTCTCATTAAGATCAGAGGATCACAGAGATCGCCGCTCGATGTTGACTAAAAACATATAAGTGCGGTATTCGTCGCAGATCCTTTGTATTTCCGCGCTCGCTGTTCCGCGGTTTCGAGAGACCCGTGTGAATCGAATCACGTTCGTGTGTTTACGAGTGTGCGTGTGTGTGTGTGTGTGTCCGAACCGACGGCTAATTTCTATTTATATTTTTTCGTCATACAGAGTTTGATAATTCGAGCTGTATTGATAACTAATTAGAAAACCTTATATATGTAGGGCGCTAATTTAAAATTTAAGGAGAGGGCGCCAAATAGCGTTCCTGGCTTTCCACATATTTACGCGCAGCCTTTCGTTTGCTGTAGTGTATCGGTCATTAACCACTCGCGCTTTTTCAATTTTTTCCGTTTTCTCTCTAAACTCGTCTAGATCTCTACTCTCCGCCTCATCCTGATTTAATATATACAAATTTTTTTAATGCATCGATAACATGATCTCACTGCTTGATACCATATAACAGTTCGCTCAGCGTTCTTCTGGTTGTTTCGAATCATGGTATTGTTCAACACAAATTCAATCCCGACTAAAGACTTGCCAATCCTTCCCTGTATGTAACTTTTCTAAAATAGGAGCTATATCGTTACATCTGCCCATTGGCTTGGGGAGATCCAATAGATATTTTTACATGTTTAATGCTCATGTACTCGGACATAAAATCATCAGATTCTTTGGAAGTAAAGCTTGTACCTCTATCAGAGACTAAAATCCTTAATCGACTAAATTGGGAAATAATCCTTAAGGCACTCTGTTCCCATACAGTACAGAAGATTGAAGCAATATTGTTGCAATGTTGCAATATTGCAGATTGCAATGTAACATTGTAGAGATATTAGAGAAATGTAAATTAACAATATGCCTGCAAAATGTCAGTAATATGCTTGTAATATTCCACAAACATTGCAAAACTGTAATTCTTTAATTGTTACAACAATAATAATATAAAAATACAAGTTTTTACAATATTTATGTAGTACAGTCTTTTAATTTAACATCGTTTAGTCGTTTTTATGATATTATATAATAATTAATATAATTCATTTTATATTTAAATAAAAAATTTATTGATCTATTATTTGACAGCCATTCATTAGCTAAGTTTTATATTTATTTTAAAAATAAAAAATATTTTATTTAAATCAAAAGATTATATAATATCGAGTTTGGGTACAACCAATGCATCATTATCAGATAAGATGATAATTAAGTTGCTGAAAAGATCAAAATATTAATTATGTGATGATGTATTTATGCCTGATGTAAACGCAAAAATAAACTAGCGAACTTTATTGATAAATTTCATACCGTCATTTTTTAATCGATTTCATATCATCATTTTTTAATCGATTTAATCAATTGACTTGAAGTGGCTTCAAATTAAAAAGAATCACTGCGATTAATTTACCAAGCGACTGTATTATTATATTAATGTGGATAATATTTGTGTAGTTTGTTCGGAGCACACACATACATGCTTTAGCCTTACGAATAAATTTATTCTTCAGAATTAATACTATATTTATTAAAATATTTTATGGTTTTATCATTAAAAAATGCTTATGGGAAACACATACTCACTAGAAATGCGATTTGTAAAAAAATTATAGTTAGTAAAATATACACGGTGTTAATTAAGTATGTTGCCATACTCAACAGAGCGATTCTTTGGTTTATTTCAAGTAAAAAAGTCTATATAAACATGTGTCCTAAATGGCTTAGTTCCCGAAATAAAAAAGTTCCGAAATAAAAAAGTTTCGAAATAAGAATCAATCCACAAAAAGCTAGTCTTTGTGGAAAATCGCATGGTAAAAGTCTCTGTATACATTGAATGTAATAAGGCTATAACTGTTGGTCTTTCAAAATTCTCCAGATGATATAATTACTCACATTTAATGCTCTAGCTATTTTCCTTGTGTTCCTTTCTGAATGTGCTTCGATTTCGTTAAGAACAGCTTCCTCTGGTGTTCTAACTGTCATAGGCTTTCCAAGATCAGTATTCTTTACGAAAGAACTCTTTTCTCGAAGATAGCGATGAATATTCGCAAATATTTTACGACATGGTAAATTGCATTGGGGATGTCTTTCTGCATAAATACGCCTTGTCTCACGTGAGTTATTTGCAAGACCGTAGGCAAAGTGCATATCTGCCATTTCAAAATTTGTAAACTTAGGCATGAAACCGATTTTGATGGACTGAAACAATTTGGCCGAAAACGTATGTATAATACAAGCCAACTGACCCGCAGCAACATCAGAACTGAAGTTTATTTTTGATTTTGTGACTTTGACTTTGACTTTGTCACTTTGTTTACGGTTGTGCGAATGGTAACTCATGTGAAGCAAGACATATTTATGCAGGAAGATATCTCCAACGCAATTTACCATTTCGTTTTGCGAACATTTGCGAACATTCACCTGTATTTCGGAAACTAAGCCGTTTAGGACACATATTTATATGGATTTTTTTATTTGAAATAAATCAAAGAATCGCTCTGTTGAGTATGTCAACATACTTAACTAACACCCTATATATAGAAACAGTTCATTTTAGTCTTCATAAAAAATTTATCCAAATATATTGCAATATTGCTGAAACGTTTTGTTGCAATATAACAAAAGGATATCTTAACATTGTTGGAATTTTGCAACAATGATTCAGCAACGTTTCACAATCACTATGCAATATTGCAATGTTTCAGTGAAATCATTCTGCAATGTTTCTGCAATCTTTCTGTGCTGTATAGGCACAGACGTTTGTAGCAATATTGCTATAAAGTTACAATATTGTATATTGCAATGCAATGTTTCAGAAACGTTATTAAAATGTAGGCAATATGATTTTAATAATGTTATAGCAACAGTTAAAAAAAAATTTGCAAATAAATTACTAATTTTAGGCTAAAATATCTACTTGTGTGCATATATACATTTTATCAAATTTCATTAGGTATCAATCAATTTTATATGTAAACACGCTATATTTTTAAATGCAATACAAAACTTGTTTTACATGTACAATTGTCAATATATTAAATATGAAATATTAATGTACATGTGTGTGTGTGTGTGTGTGTGTGTGTGTGTGTGTGTGTGTGTGTGTGGGCGTATACATGTGTGTGTATGCGTGCGTGCATGTTTGTATTTGTGTGCATGTATGTGCTTGCGTGCGTGCATGCATGCGTGCGTGCGTCATTTTTAACATATATATATATATATATATATATATATATATATA
>NW_011626573.1:0-24957 GCF_000204515.1 Acromyrmex echinatior
ATATATATATATATATAATAACATAATTTGAAAATTGATAAGAATAATGTATATGTATGTAATATATTAACAAAAAAGACGTTTAGTGTTTAGAAAGATTAAATTCTTTCATGAGCCGAACATTCAATACACACTATTCAAGTGTCCAATAACTCTATGGTATTAACGAGATAGAAAAATTTTTCGCCAACATGATTGTCAATGTTGTTGACTCTGTTACATCATTCAATTGATATCAATCAGAAATAAAAAAAGGCTTATAAAAAAGTTTCAGATTCATAGAATCAATGTGATATAATTCTAGAAAATCGATTTCCTAATATATATCTTTCTCACAAAAAGGCAACTATCTAAAAAAATCACTTAGAAAGTTTAGAAGATCTACGTTAACACTCGATAATTAAACAACAGCGAGAATCAATATAATGTCTATGTATTCTCGCACGAGCGATTCCTCGTTGGAGTGTTCGAAGGAAATAGAAGAGAGGGGAGATACCAGCAGAAGAAGCCGAGAAGTCCTCATGGCAGTATCCTTCAGGAGCCGTAGTAGATGTTCAACGCGTAGAGCAACTTACCTATGTCGCCGCTGCTGGAGCTCTCGGTGAAGGACGGCGTGCCCTCGGTCCACGTTGGCGTCGAACCCTCAGCACTTCCGGCCGGTGGGGTCCATGTGAGACCGCCACCACCTCGGCTGCTGCTGCCGCCACTCTCGACACTCAGTGATGACTTAGTTTCCCTGCCGCCACTGCCACTACCGCTACCGCTGCTCTCCAAATGCACGTCCGATATGCTGAGGATAAATTCGTTCGTCATGTTTAATGCCGATAAGCTGAGGGAATCGAGTAATCATGTGTGATTAAATTAAAATCAAATACTAACATTCTCCTTTTCCTGAGGTTGCCGTGATAAAGCAAAGAAAAAAATGTTGTTTAGATGCGTGCAAAGTGCGAAGACAAGCATAAAATATATTTCAGGCTAAATATAGATAATATAAAAAAAATTCAAGCAGTGTAAAGACTCTCTGTGTACATGTCTTATTAATTGCATCTGATCGTCAATTTATTCTTAGCTGCATGCATCACTAAAATTGTTATTTTGTACTAAATTTGTTAGCTATCTTTAATTTATTCATGTAAATATAAAATGAACAAAATGATAAATAATATTATTCTATTGATTTTATTACTGATTGAGAATTGAGGTACTTCAAAATTATCAATGATAACAATTGGCAGAAGAGTGTACTCACCTTACAGTATCGTGATACGTCTTGGTGAGAGTAACGTGATGAACAACCTTATTTTGTTTGGAATGAGTAGAGAACAGATTGCTCGTAAGAATAGGGGTTGCGCTGCCTTGCTGAAGGTGACCACCAGAAGCCAAGGTTTGGTCGTTCGAGCGGACTGCATCATCAAAGGGCGGGGGCGGAGTGGAGCAGGTGGAAGGAAGGGTGCCACCTACAAAAAGCGCGCTACAATTAGCCCTAATTAATACAATCAAATGTTAAAATAATAGGTAAGAGTGGAATAGCAAAGGATGGCTGAGATAAGAGATCCGTTTACAATATTTACACTAATAATAATCACATCTATATATGCTTATAAAAACGACTGGCAGAAAATTACGATTTATTCCTTGAATTGCGATTTTAATATTTTAGGATAAATAAATTTCTTATCCTACGATTTTTTTGAAAAGTATTAATATATTTTTTTGTATTTGCAAAAAAAGTTGAAAGATTAGGAACATTTTTCATAACATTATATTGATTTGTATATGTTAATTTGTTGACAATATTGATTATTATTATAAGAAAAATTCATCGACATATAAGATGGTATAAAGTCGATATCTACCACTTGTTAATTTTATATATGCAGATTTCATAAAGATTAATTCAGCAAATACTCCAAATTATAAACCATCCTATATGTGAATTTAATTGTACTACAATTTCTAATCAATCAAAATTTTTAACATGTGCATTTTTAAAATAGTAATGATATTTTCTCTAATTCCACAATGAATTAATTCTTCTGCCCGTCTGTATATGAATATAATTGAGAAAGTTTAGGATAAACAACTTCTGATATTTAATACAAAGAGGAAGATAAAGAGGATACAAAGAGGAAGATAATTATATAAAGTTTCCAAGCGCGATTATATATACGCAGCGAGAAAACTATGCAGAGCGAAATTTTCAACATTTCTAAGAAGGTAAGCTAGCAAAATTTGATGAATCAAATTTTAAGAGTTGCGATAATATCATTTATTTAAGAATATTGCATTTTTAAAAATGTTGAAAATGTCAATATAAAGCATTTATATTCAAAAGTGATAGAAGCAAGACGAGTATTAAAGTATTCACTTATACATATTTATGAAAGTACAACATAAACTATTTAATTAAAATATGCAGAATAGATTTAATTTTATACGTTGCGGTTACTACATTATCAATGTATTCGTATGAACATCTTCTTATGTTACATGAGATAAATTACTACTAAACAATTTATTAAACTTCAGGACAAGTCGATTAAATAGTACAATACTAGGAGGTAAATAAACGCAATTAAATGGGCGGATATCGGATTACTCGAAGTAAATTAGCAACAAAAGCAAAAGAGATATTGTTCTGAGAATAGTAACGCGGTATAAGTAAAATTTGATTTCCTGTAAAACACGTTGCGTTTATTCACTCGTTGGTGGCAATGAAATTCTATGCATGCAGTTTCTATGCATATGTTTCTAATAAAACTTGAACGATACTTAATAGAGACATCAATCAATCACATAACGATAACTTTACACAATAAGCAGGGAGAACTCGACAACGATTTTTTGTTATATATAAATGATACCTCGTCGATGTCTTAAATCGACTGACATTGAAACGTCGCAGACGTGGAAAAAAGATACAACAAGATTAATTCAACACAGATTACTCTCTTCTATTAATAACGATGGTCGAACATTTAACGGTAAATATAGCACATCATCTTCGCTAATCCTGATGATTACCAAAAATAAAATACTGTTATCACAATCTGAGATATGAGACGACAACATGTAAAAAATAATTGTCAGAACATATGCTTGTGTTGTCATGCAATAATGATACAAAATAGATCAAAACATTTTACGTGATAAGTGTTCAGTGAAGAAAGATGAAAGCTGTAGTTTCTTCATAAAGTTGGAAGCTGCGGATCTCTTTTATAAGATTATAAATTCGGAAAGAAATTTTGTATACTATCGTTTACGCAATTGATTATCATCATCAGTTGGATGACATCAAGACTTATCGTTATTAATACCTTTATAAATCGCTTTGCTAAAATTAGCAACCAAGAAATTTATGTCTTTATGTAAACGATCGCGTCTTTCGATAAGTATGTAAAAAGGAAACATTCGGTTTTAGCATTCCAAACTCTGAATTAAACGATAAATTGTCGCAATGACTACTCGAAAGAGACTTAAATGTTTGTCTCTTGTGTTTAACATCGGTGTTAATTAATCTTCCTTTCAATACAATTTTTTCTTCTTCTTGATTCAATCGAATTTCATTGACCGGCAGTGCAAATTTTCGTTTAATAGCATCAATTTCATTTCCGTAGTTCAAATTATCCAAGTGCACTTCTCGCCGAGCATCCTTCGTTTTACCTCTCACATCCATTTTAATCTTCTCAAAGTTCTTCACTTTTTCGAAAACGGAACATTTTAGAACATCGCTATTCCTACTTCGAATATCGTTTTCGAAACTGGAAAATATGAATTCTTCTCTCTTGATTGTATTCAACAATTTATCTTGCTTCACATCTTTCGAATTGGTTTTCTTAATATCGAATGAAGATTCTTCTTCACGAAAATAGGAATTTCCATCGCAGCTTTTACAGTCGGATTTCGGAGACTCGTTTTTATATTTTTTAAATCTCTCATTAGCCTGTCGATCGAATTTACTAATCCCTTCATGAACTATCCTATCTTCCATGTTTTCAGCTTTATAACTGTTTGCAAAAATTCCTTTGAATCCACCTGTATTATTTATTTGCTCATCATTTATATTCTTAGAGATATTCTTTTTCTTATCAAGATAGTTATTATCTCTGCCAGAAGGGCAATTCTGTTTCGTTTCATCACATCTGATTGCCGATTCCTTCCTTTTGCTTGTAAAACCTGTGTCATTTTTATTGCTTTTCTCCTGAATCTGATAACCACTCTTATTTCCTAAAGAACTCATTTTCAAAGACAATTTTTCATTTTCTCTTTTTGCGTCTGTTTTCTCAATTTCAGCTAAATTTCCATTAAAAGTTTCCCTTTTAGATGTTCGTTTCTTCATCGATGGTTCCGGCGCAATTCGTTTTCTTCTCTTAGATTTCTCTCGAATTTTTTGCAGCAAAATACTATCTTTTTTAATTGACGCGAATTTTAAGATCTTTTGGTTATAATTAGTCCATTCTTCAGCAGCCTCCATATAAGATGTATGTATATGATGTGTTCTCGCATCTTCCACTGGCTTACGAAGATGCGAAACTGTCGTGATCGACGCTTCAAGGTTCTTTTGCTTTCTCTTTACTCTCTCATAATATGTCTCAGAATATTTCTTGTCCTTTCGCGACATCTTGTAATTCATAAGATCAGCTCGAGAGCTTGGATTTAAAAAGTATGTAAATTTCGCTAGATGATCCGTCTTGGTATCGCCTCTTTTTTCTGTACCTTTCTTTGAGACTTCATAATTATCGTTACCCGTTTCATTGAAGTCTTTCAAGTGACTGGATCGACGAATTCCCCTATCTGGTCTGAGAGGATGCAGGCTAGTCTTAATGAAGTAAGCGTCCTCAATCTTCACCACGCTGACGAACTCTTCCTCGTCCTCGTCGAGTTCTTGGGTATGCCAATGCTGAATCGAGTCCATCAGTCGAATCCGTCCGGCTTCTCCACCGATACGATCGCGATCAGTAACGCGGCAAGTATTGGATGTTGATGTATGAGCATGCAACGCATTCGAGGTCGCGGAAGTAGTTTTAATAGAAGTAGCAGCAGTGATAGTAGAGGCCACGGTTTTAGCGGTGGTGATAGAAGTAGAAGTACAGGAATGGTCAGATAGGAGCGAACGGTGCAGATCGCACGAACTGTCATGCAAGCGA
Source organism: Acromyrmex echinatior (assembly GCF_000204515.1). The sequence goes on from NW_011626573.1 coordinate 5,148, forward strand.
TATCTCGTGATTATGGCTGCTTCATCACCTCGGCTGGAAGTCACCGACGACGTCGTCGAGGCGGCGGTGCTGGCCGCCCGGTGATCCTCGGAGGACCTGGCGGTCCTCGAGGCGCCCGTGCCCCGCGGTGGCACCGGAGGTGGGATCTTGCCGGACGGCACCAGGTTTGGGTTCGGCGGACTGGCCGCGCTTCTACCCTTCAGTACGGCCGGGTAACTCGTGACCTTGACCGTGGGGGCGGCCCCGGGCGGATGCTCGTGATGCGGACCTTGACCGGTGGCTAAGGTCAACGGGGGCGGACTCAGCGGACCGGCGGCAAGGTTAACCGGGGGGGAGGGGGCAATCGGCACCGAGGCCGCCACGTTCGTCGCGCTGATCGCAGGATCGGGCGGGCTAACTGCTGCCGTGGTTGTTCAAGGTAGTTCGAGGCCATCCAAGGGTTCAACGAGGGAAGTCGCGTGTACCGCGTCGCGATGGCGCGGGATGGGAAGACAGAGAGAAAGACAGGAGAAAAGAGAGAAACAGAGAAGCCGGATGAGAGAAGTTGAATGATTGGAGAACTGTGCAACGTCGATTCTTCTCTGGCTTCTCTCGTTTTACGAGAGTAATAAGTTAGTCCGCGAGTGCAATATTTTATACATATCGCGATTTATCATATATATATATATATATTTGTAATTAAAAAGGAATTCATAACCAGTCATGAAGTGATGTATATGAAGTTCACTTTGATTATTACATAATGATGTTATAAATAAAATCTCTTTGATAACATTTCCGCAATTCACAAATACGTCGAATTTACGTTGCACAGTTCAAAACAATTACTTGCAATTCTAATTAAAGCGATAAATGACACATGATTTATAACAAATATTGTTGTAATATGGAGTTAATTAAATTATTTTCAATTCATTAACTTTCATCTTTAATTTTAAATATATAATACTAAATTTTTCACTAGAGATTAATCAGATAGTTAGAGAATTTATACACGAATCTTTAAAATTTTTCTGAATCTTTAACATTTATTGTTGTTTTTACTTTTTGAACAAAGAAAATACGAATATTGACATTCACGTTTTCCGTGTGTAATACCGTTGTAAAAGATAACGGTATATTTTCGCGACATCGCGACGCAATCTTGAAAATGGTTTCACATGACAATAAACAACTGTACATTACGAGAGTAAGTGATTGTATATAAGACTCACCGGCCTTTGTAGGTGATGTAGCATGCATTGTCGAACCTCCAGTTGCCGCCACCGCTAAACCACCATATAACACCATGTACCATTACCGTACTGTGATACGTATCCAGCTCTTAATCGGACAGAGAAACTCACCACGGATTTCGAGAGTACCCGAAAACGCGGAAGCCATTCATCAGTGCCGAAAGCGCGTTACAAGCACAAGATGTCTTAGTAGCAATTTATTAGCAATATATTGATTAAACATTGGAAATATATTGGATCAATATTTGGGCAATATTGTGCCAATAATTGTACCACTAAAGTAATCTCATATTCGGCGTTACGAAATCTCTTTGCCGTAGGGTTTGAAACGATGCGAGGCAACAACGAAAGAGCTATCGATGCTGCACAAAAAATATGTGCTTCATATTCGATCCAATTATTCTGATCCAATAAAATTGTAGAAGTTATTTTCGCATGTCTATAGCATCAAAATCGAACGATTCGTCTGCGATTGTCATTCAAACCCTGCTTCATCATTGAGTACGCAACGTTCCTTCAAGCGTTTCATTTGCAGCGAAGCACGATAAAAGCAAACTCCATCGAAATCGCGGTTCCAGTTTCTCTGTCACATCTCGTTGGCCGATAGAGTCCCGAGGCAGAACCCGAGGATTCGAACGAGGGGCGTTTATGTGGCAGGGAAACAAAACGATTGACGGACATTCACAATGTAAAAAGCATTATATACATATATATATAGGATGGTAAACGAATTGATTGTGGGAATACAAGGAGAGATGAAGTGAGAAGGATCGCGCGAGGTGCAAAGGTATGTGTCAGTGGAATTATTTTTTGCCAGGTAAAATATAAATTTAAGAATATATAAAACGCAGCAATTCTCTGCTTTCTCTCTCCGTTATGTACAATATAATTTTGCATTTAGTATTTACACCGATTTTACCGTTCGTCGCTGACGATGACTTGAGCCCGTGCGAGATATGGATATGTACAGACTTACATTTCTGATGATAAAATTCTCTAAACTTTTGATTCACCAGTAAAAGAAAAACGTGAGATTGAATATCGATTTCTTTACAAGGTGCGCCTTTGTAGTGCGAATTAAAATTCTACTAGACAATTAGAGATTATAATAAATGTACATACGTTTTTCATACGTGTAGTGAAGTATCCATAGGAAACCAACATGGAGTAAAGGACAGGAAGATCGGATAGGATCGGACGGAACTTCACCTAGAACTCTCGATGTCTTCACATATCGGTATTGTCGTGAATGTTTTAGAAGCGGGTAACGTGGGAATGCCGCAACTAAGTTTATTGCACTGATCGCTGTGCCTGGCTACAGTGAAATCCAGCGCAAAGCTAATAGTAGAACCGTGAAGAAAACGTTCTGTCGAAATTTTCGGCACGATTTTCGGAATTCACGTCCAAACCTCTAATCGCGATGCTGATATATTTTATTTGGAATCGGACATTACTTTAATCAATTCTCTTATTACAATTTATTATTTTAGACACGCTGAAGATGAATATTAAAAAATATCCAGTTACTAAAAAACGCGAAACAATTATTATTTACGGTCTGTTACTGATGACGTTCCGAAAACCGATCAATTTCTCGCGTGATGTCATGAACAAGCGTAGAGAACTTTTGAATTATAGAAAATCGGAAAAAAATCATTTGAGTTTGAAAGAAACGCATTTAACTTACCGGTTGAATCAAAGTCACCCTCTAGCGGTCTCAATGGTCTGCTTATACTTTTCCTCTTCGACGGGGAATGTTTCAAAGCTGCAACATAAAGTATGCGATGGTATAATTTCTTGCGTAAGCTGTGCGAACTAAACAAATTCATTTTTAAAAACTGCTGTAAAAATTATGCGTGTTAAGTACGTCTATCAAAAGGGCTCAAAACGCTACAAAAGCTGACATCAGCAAGGGTCGAAGAACATTTTATTGGCTTTGTCTCGTTAATTTGTTTTAGTTTAAAAATATCATAAACTTAATTGTTAATAGAATATCATAAATCAGGTTATTCAATTTTTACAATAATTACATATGTATATAAAATAGTTTCTACTTTGCAGTATCGCAATATAATTACGATGAATTCTAAAGAAAATTACAAAAAGATAAAAAATACACTAAAATTGCAATCTATCTATACGTAATTTATCTTATTTATTTTAAATAAGTTACATAGCCAATTTATCTATTTATTAATTCTAATAAAAAAAATAGACAAATTTTTATATATATAGCGATAGTTCTTTCGTCCATAATTTTGATTTTAAATATTTAACTTTTCTGTTTAAATGACAAATCTTACTATAGCACTGCATTTGCCAAGCCTGTGTATAAATTTAATTCTTTTCTCAATCTATGACTATACTATTCTACTATTTATTAAATTCTAAACTATAGTATATGTACTTATTGTATAAAAATATTTATATTTTACTAATCGCAGGCATAAAATATCTATAACACATATTGTGAATAAATGAGAATATAGTCAAGCGGACAACATTTAATGGCCTCGCTTGCTTTTAAGCGAAAACTTTTTGTACGATTAGCAATTGTCGCCTGTATGTGCTACTCCATGCCTAATTAATTACACAGAAAAAGAATATACGTACATGAGAAAATTGTGCTGGAATCTGTAGATGTACATTTTATGCAAACGTAACAACTAGATTTCATTGTAAATTGCGCAGACGTTTATCCATTAATTTATCGGTCCGTGCTGTGATTATAGGGTATGTCTAGGCTAAACTAATTGCTGCACGATACCGAATGTGATAAGGAAAGTTTAGGATTTTAGAATTTTATAGATAGAGAAATTATAGATAGAGGAACACAATTACCGAAATCTTTTTAAGGAGTTCATCTTCATCGTGAAATGTTGTAGAATATAGATGTTATTCTTGGATATATTGAGAGAAGAACGACCTAGATTTATAATAAAATTCTTGGGCTGTGTGTTGCAAAATGTATGTCAGAAAAACAGAGAACGGATATATGTGCGAAGAGTGATAAAAAAATACATGTATCAGGCATACAATTCTCAGAAGCAAAAGCGATAAAATTAGAAATAAGAAACACTCTCACAAAGATGTTCGAAAAATTCATTTGCATAATTCTGCTGCTAATTTCACTTAGTTTGCTTAACAAATACAAACATTTCAATACAAACATTCAAGTTTAAAAAAATCGTGTTAGTAACAAACATAAAAAGTTGCGTTTAAAATTGTGTAAAAAAAATATTCATATTGTAAAATGTAAACACACTTCTCAGATATGTATGTGTAATTGATTTTTCTAAATCGATTAATTTATTGTATTCCTATCAATTTTAATTCATCAGGTAAAAAAATATAAAAATAAACATGTAACATTCTAATATAATGAATACCGTTCTATCTTTGAATATATCACATGCAGAGAAATATAACATTAACTTTGTAAATTATATTTGCAATTATTTTGAAACAATTATTCAAATTCTTCTAAAAAATTGTGATAGATTTTATCTGCTTAATGCAAAATTGTGTGTACATAAAAGGTGAGATAAATCCACATATTGTAAAATCATAATGAATAGAACATGAAAAACAGATCATTCATAAGAAGAAATACATATACAAGCAGAGGATCTTGTGAAAACAAACATACATTCGTACACAAATGGACAGATGGACACACACATAGACAGAGTTACCTATATAGCTGGTGACGAGGTTACGGAATTTGCGGTGATTCCCCTTAATCTCAGGCAGGTCCACTTTTGGTATTCAATTTTCGAGTTTCGCAGGTCAGATGAGGTCATTGGGGGTTGACACGAAAAGAAGTGCACGGGACACAAAGAAACATTAACATTTAGCTAATACCGCTTATAATATGATTATGTATACCGAATCATTGAACGAATGATAAAATCATAGGGACTGCCGAGAATAGATAGAAACATTAAAGAAAAGTCAGGGTACACTTAATTTCCAAACATGTTGGAAGTTGAAATACAAAGCGACCTTAAGATTGTATTTCTTTTGTGTACTCGGATAGAAAAAATTAATATCGTAGATACCAAGCAAGTTGCAAGTTATTATCCGAGTAAATCAATTGAATCTTGTTGCATTCGAAGATTTATGCGACTCAAGTTTCTGCTGTTGAAATGACGTTTTAACGTATGATAATTTAAAAAATATATTACACTAATTATATGACTTTCCCTAAGATGTTTGGGCTGTCAATTGTAATTTGTTTAGTCATATGATAAAGTATAAGTGATAGGTGATTAACAAAACGCAAACGTACGTAACACAACAAACACATTGCACGATACAATATTAAGACAATATACAAAGTGTAACCCGCTGATGGTGCAAAAAACTTAATATGAATAACGACTACTAGGGAATGTATGTCATAATAAGGAACGACGTCAATAATGATGGTAATAGTACTAGTATAGCAAAAATAATGATAGTAACAGTAATAGCATTAGTAGTAATAGTAACAGTACAGTAACAGTAGTAGTATTAATAGTTAAAGTAGTGGTAGTAGTAGTAGTAGTAATATAAGTAGTAGTACAGTAAGTTATAAGTGTACGGGTGGGCTCATAAATGAAATGAAATTGTAAACAGCGAAAATGTTTATTGTAAAATATATAAATATGTACAATGGTGCCCACGTTCAGTCAATAGCTGAATATTTTTACAATAAAAAAAATTCTACTTCTACCGATTATTCTCGCTCTCACACTCTCGCACTCTTTTTGTAATTAATCTCGTACACCCACGCGGTCCTACATTTGCTACTATTGCCAAAAATATATACGTTCAACATTATATATCGCAGAGATTCTTCTACAGATACATAGACCGCACAAAACTAGCATCTCTATAAAGATCCTTTGTATCGAGAAAATTATGGCATGCATTTTTTTTCTTTTTGAAGTATTAAATACGCTACTTGAATGCTCGGATGTATTTCATGCGTTCTACTATATCTTTTTGTACTAATAAGCTCTGATGAACGAAAATATATCAATGATTGCTTTGGCGCATCGATAAAATAGAAACTTTTCTCATTAAGATTTATTTATCCTTGACACATTAAAGAAATTTCATATAAAATTTTGGCACATGATATTTATTGATCGACTGAAAAATCTAAACGATAGAAATCGTGATTGTGATAATCTGTACATTAACAGATGCATACATATCTTCAGCTATATTATCTTCAGACTATATCAAGGAAAAGTTATTAATAAGCAAAAAATATTTGATTCTAGCTTTTATATAACATTTTATAAAACTTTTACTTTAAGATGATTGTTTTTTTTCAAACATAGCTCGGAATAAAATCTAGTATACAGGAATACTAATGGAAGTCAAGATTAATAATATCGATATATAAAAAATACTCAGCTATATCTGTGGACACCAGTGATTGGTAATTCACTATTACTCTATAAACAAATATATCAAAAAAATTGTGTATCGAAAAAAAATATGAAATGCACAATACGGTTGAACTTAAAAACAAAAATTATTATAAATTATAGAAAAATTATATATAATAAAATATACAAACGTGTATTGTGTTAGCAATTAGTTACACCAAAACAAAACCCAAAAATGATCAATTGACACTCATAAACCCAAAAAATATTCTTATTCACAGCATTGATTTGAAACGAATGCAGGTATCCGAAAAGCTCTGTTTTGGATCGGATTGAATTCTATTGATATCGCATTCGTTGAGATAAAAAGCGCATTATTCTTATTTAACAACAAATAATTCTAATTATGCATGATATTTCATTAATTTACGCAAGGCACTGATAGATAAATAAAATTTGAATAGAATCATGATATTGATGCAAGCACCATGTCTAGATAATTTTCGGATATCCGCACAGTATTTGTCGCATTCTCTGCAGTCATTCAAATATCTTATAACGCTATTATAATCGTTAGAACATTTTTCTGGACGGCTAAATCTGTGATAAAATCTGTTAGGACAAAATTGAGTCGCTGGCTTGCGCTTTCAACATTCTTAAAATACAAATAACTAGAGTATTTATTAAAACTGGCATCGCTTGTGTCAATCCTGATAATAGTAGTATGTTTGTGGAAGCTAATATTTTGTTGGGTGTCCTAATGTTCCAATTCGTTAATAAGTTTGTTACACGCTAGATAAAAGAAACATGTAACTATACAAATAAAGTAAATGAGTTTTGTAGCAAATTGTAATAAGAAGAAAAATATGTTCCTAGCTTACGGCTTACTGCTGTCTATGAGGATTGGTATATGCTTTTTAAGTAACAATATAAGTACCTTACTAATTATATCATTCTAACACTATATATATATTGTAAGTACCAGTTTTGAGCTTCATTTATAATATACTTTTGTCCTACTCTCATTTTTCATCTCGTCAAATGTTTAAAATATATCTCAAATGTCTCAATAAAAGATTCGATAGCATTGTATATGGTTGAATCACAATATCGATGTTGTTATTATAAACAAAAAAGATTTTGACTTTCAATTTAAATATCTTACAATGACTAGTTTTCCTAATTACAGCTAAAACTTATTTTCTATCTTTGTAGGAAGTCAGTTATCTCTTATCTAATGTACCGAATTAATGTGATCAACCAGAAAACAATGATTAAATTACTGATAGGTAAGTAAGCGTGAAATTATTCATAAATTAGCGAGTTTTGCTGAGTGTAATCTTGTAGTCAAACTTGTTAGGACAGGTTGATTCGGATGGTACTTACGTGATGGTATTTTCTTAAATACTGTCTTGGCCATGAAATCCTGAAAGCGTTGCGCATAAAATCCTGGTCGGTGCACTGATACAGTGTCCTTAGAAAATAAGAACATTTCTTTTATATTAACAATAGGACGTTGAGATCAATAAAAGGAGGTCAAAGAGAGTATGATAATTAAAAGGAAATCTATAAATTCACGCGCGCGCATGTGTACTATATATACGTTACTTACCCCATCATGTATCATCGATTTCCACGTATGTTCCAGTTTCTTTTTCAACCTGTAGCTTTGCAAAATGTCGATAATTCCAAGGAACAATAAAAGACGTTCACCACGCGCGTTTCTGGCGGGAATGCCACCTGAACTGTTGGGAACATAAAAATGAAATTTATTATAATTAAAAACATATTAACACATCTATATAAGAGTTAAATGTATCGTGCTTACGGTACATCATCCTCTTCATCTATTGGTTCACTCTCAGCCTGAATACTTTCCATTGCTGTACTATGAGCAACCAACCTTTGACGATTTATACTACGAGATCGATTTAAAGCAGCAGCGCCTATTCTATCCTCTTTCTGTTTTTCTCTCTCAGATTGAATGAATCCGTCACTTTCGCCACCCATTTCATCAATTTCTTCATCGGCACTTGCCGATAATCTTTGTTCTTGCTATAATATATTATGTATATGTATAGTATGTATAGTATGTAAAGACAAATATATACTGACATTTACGTGATATGAAAAATGTCATGTGATATTTACAGCTTTTTCTTTTACAGCCTGGTCAAGATTATGGATTCCAACAAGTAAAGAATAATCCATAATTTTGAAACTTTCTAATACACGACAATCCCGTTGAATAGTTTTTACTAGTGCACCATATGTGTCAGCTTCTAAAAAGATACCCTCTGGATGATGTTCTATAAAATCTAGGTCTTTGTACGTTGGTGAAGACTTCGAACGTTCTGTTTTCGATGCCTAGAATTTTTAATATATAACGTATTAAATAAAATTATATACATTGAAATATAATATACTTATACATATTCATATAAAATATTACAAACCTTTCTTTTGTATGTAGATCCTTTTAAATCATATTTTTGATGCAATTTTACAGATGAAGGTAAAAGATTATTCATAGCAATTAATCTAACATTTTTACTATTACATCGATAGCAGTACAATCCAAAAAACTTTGGCAATAATGTTCTTGGATTCTGATTTAGATTCTGTAGGAAATAATATTGTTGTTATAAAAAAAGCTTATATGTTAAAAATAATATTATATTGTATAATTATCTACTTCTAAGAACATACCATGTAATATCCTGGAAGTAGAGTTTGCAAAAACTCTCCTTCTTTGTGTTGAACAGTCTTTATGATGAATTCATCATCATCCGTTAGATAAAAGATACTCCCACTGGCGCCAGGATTTGATAACTCACGTAATGGTGCACTACACATTGACATCTAAAAATGTAAGTTTTATTATTAGTACATAATGTTATAATTTATACAGAAAAAAATTTCTGAGATTTGTTTACCAAAAAATCATCCGGTTGAATGCCAAAGAGATCTCTAAAATAACGAAATGCAATAGGTGCATAGTTCTTAAATTTAAACTCCGAGAAATGATGGGCTGGAGTATGATTTGATCCTTCACTAGGAAAGTTCGTTGTTTCCACAGTCATAAAGTCTTGCATTAATAAATCACGTTCCGGTTTACTTGCAAGACCGCCAACAGCATGTTGTATACCCAATTGAATAGATCCCATAATTTGTGTCGTTTGAATCTGTATAAAATAAATAAAAAATATATTTTTTTAACTAATCATGAATATATAAAATTACAAATATTATTGATTTTAATTTTATATCATGCCTACAATATTAATAAAGAAAAAGATAGTAATGTCCCATGCTATTAAGTAGAGAAAGTCTAATCTCTCCTGCAATAAGCTTATATCAGGTGATTGAATCAGTAAACATGTGTAGCTGATCATCACTCTCATTGATAGCTAAATAAGAAAAGTAGCTTATCTCTTTTATTAACATCAAAAGACCTTACCACTCATACTGCTAAACATAATATAGTATAAGCTTATTAAGTCTTTCTCTTTCACTTAATAATACTCTTTAACTTTGATTACAAAGCGCAAAATCTGAAGAAACTATCTATTAGGAGTGCTACACTGGCATTCTTCCCATACCTTCTTATATGTGATTTCACCTCCCACTCCAACTCTTCGATGCCCAATTTTCCTCTCTCGTTCCGATTTGTTTCTTGATACCCCCACAAGGGTCTTGCCACCTGTCGTACCATGTTGTACTACTGAGCTCTGCAAAGATAATTGATAGTACATAACACATGCTTGTTAACACCGAATATATACTCAAGGAAAATAGTTTCACTTTAAATAATAATAATTCAATGCAATCTGAAATGCGCACAGCGAGAATTTATATGTAACAAATTATATGTGTTCCGGCTAGCTCGCATTACGCAAGGTCTCAGTATGTACACATCACAAACTATCTGTTGTAGCAGAGTGTAGTATTTAGCACCATACGGAAGAAATACCGAAGATGTCTCCGGTTACGCGCGATTCACATGAATGATTATAAGAACTAAGAAGAAAAGGAGATTTATAGATATTGCTTCGTTGTGATAGATATCGCTGCGATTAGTTATACATTTTGCAAAAATATGTGATTATCGAAGCATGATATCCGCGATAATCGTTCACGTGCAACAGTGATTTATAATATATTTCTCTTATCTATATTTTTAAGCATCTTTTACGACTTCTCGCGAGTTGTAATAACAAAAACAAATCGCAAATTCGAAAACCCGTTTTGCGCACAATTTGACTCTTTCGCAAGCGTGCAAGAATCGATTCTGCGGACGTTCGAGTGTAAATTATCCATGACGGGCAGATCTGTACGTCGTACAAAAATAGAAATGATTTCGCGAGTAAACTTAGGATATATCTGGCGCGACTGGTTGTAAATAGAAGATTAAAGAAATCTTATGTTATGGTCGATGTTGATCTATTTCGAATTAATTCAAAAGATATCAGACAATTTACTTGTTCCAGATTATTATCTTTATTCCCATTTTATCTTACGCACTCGGCATGAACTTTATTTGGAAAGTAATAATGCACGATCGTACATTGAATGTATTTATAGAATAAAAATCAAATGAAAAACATACATTTAAGCGATCGCAATAAATTAGTAATAAATGCAATATGAATGTGGATCCGCGCAAAAGTGGAGCGAGTGTTAATGGAAAATAATTAAAAGATGATGAAATGCACATTACGAATCAAAGCGGCTTTTTCGTAGATGTTTCCTTTTTAAAATTATTTGAGAAATAAAAATTCTTGATAAATCTGTATAAAAAATATTTATTATTTATTAGAAAAGGAAGATAAGGGAGCATAAAATTAAGAAAGATATAACAAAATACAAAGGATTTTGTTTGAAACTCGCAGTGAATGAACATAGTTTTTTCATTTGAATTTTTTTTTTTGCTAAATCAACAATGAAATTATTATTTACGAGTTGACTTTTGAGTTGTGCGCACGAAGATACATGTATGCATGTATTTCCATTTATATGATTACATTAATTGCTAGTAATTATTTAAACATTAAATCATTGGAGTCTAATAAAATATTTAAATAAAATCGATTTTGTCATTTACAACTGAAACACATGTATTTTTTGGGAGAATATTTTAAAAGTAGTATTTATTTAGTTAAAGAAAAATCGATACTTACATCAAATGATGTTATTTTCTCTCCGATTGATTTATCTGTAAAAAAAACAAAAGCATTTTAATCACGTCATATGAAGTAATATACCTACCTATGTATTTTGATAACAAATAGCGCTCAAGTTAGATAACGCGATATAATTCCGTAAAAATAAGTATATAATATAATATATAAAATTTCGTAGAATTAAATGCTCTTTTTATTAATAAAATAATGAAAAATAATTCAATTTGTCATATAATAGATTTTGATAAAACTAAAAAAATGATAATAAAATGATAATAAAATTAACATTTTATATACACAAATTCTGTTAAATAATTAAGTAAGAACTAGATATTATTTTATTATATTATATAAACATCCTGATATAATAAATAAGGAAATCCAATATTTTTTGTTAAAAAGATTTTTCAAAAACAATTTTTCATAGAAATGTACGTGTACGAATATAATACAAGTAACACTGATACGTATAAAAAAAATTTGAATCTCTACATGAAATCAACAATTTTTTAAGTGTAATTCAAGAAAATGAATATTAGATATTAGAAACAATATATGATTTCAATGATATTTTTACGATCGATTCGCTGAAGCGAGATTGCTTCTTTCATAATACAACACGTATTACTGAAAAATATTTACAGCCTTCTGATATTCCATGATTTATATTTCTATTGCACACTTACTATTAAAGTGATTAATTAATTGTTAAAATTTACTGCATATTTCTGCTTTCATGTATCTTATTAAAGAAGCAACACTGTATGAATTATGTAATTATATATCATCTTATATTACATAATGTCTAGTATTTATGAGTTATTATTTCATAAATAATGTAAAGTGGACGTGTTTTTATTATAATAAAAAGATGGCACCTCACATATCTATTTATAAATAATAACTTCTTGAAATAAATTATCAAAATACGAAGCCGCTTTTAGAGATGAAAGTCGCCAGAAGAAGTCTGTGAATCATCGATAGATTTATTGATAACTAATAACAAGTTTATCGTTTCAAGTGAATTTTGAATTAATTAATTACTGCGTACAGTATCCAGTTTGTAGAAAAAGCGGCACGTGTACGTGCGAGGAAATAGTGGTTTGCGATATCGAGTGAAAAAGGCCCCTGGGATGATACAGCCTGTAGAATAAGGGTACACCGAGTCAAGATGTCCTTACTTAGCCTTCTATTTTTAACCATCGTCTCCCGTTGTGAGCTCGTGATTCAAACGCGTGCAGTGGACTTGGTTCGACTGAAACTAATTTTTTTTTCAACAACAAAAACCGTAAAAAAAGCGGCGCCAGTAATAGAACCATCACCAAAACCATCAATGAATTTCTCAAAGTTACGCATAATACGCGTATATTTAATGACATTTGCATAGAAGAATCTACGTTTGTGACGTCGCGTTTCACACATCGCGAAAAAACGTGTGAAACTATCGTATTTTCTTTCGAAGCAACTAGAATGAATTGTGTTATGTAAACGTTTAAAGTTCTCATCCTTGAGATAATAGAGACATTCTTCAAGAGATAATATTCTCTTGTTCTTTCGTGTCCAATGTAATCAAAAACTTAGAAAATAATACATTTCGATTATCATGTATCATGTAGTAAGAGAGAAAATATGAATAAAAAAAAAATCTCAGAGATGTCTTCAGAAGTGAGAAAAAATTACAGTCACTAAACATATAATATGATATTTCCTAAATGTTAAACTTGTTCAAGAATAAAATGTAATGAGAATACAATTTCCTTCATCTGTTAAGGATGGAATGAAAAAATAATCTAAAATTTAACACAATTCCTATCAAAAACTCAAGAAATAATCTATTTCGAGTATTTCACGTAATGTTTAAGAGAGAGAATATGTGAGACGAACAAAGAGATCTCATTTGAAATGTCTAGAGTCTAAAAGGAAGAACGAACTAAAGTCACTGAATATATAATACGACATTTTACGAACTTTAAACTTTAAGAATAAAACGCAATGAGAGAGTAGGTATAACTTCTTCCATTTTCGAAAGATATAAGAATGAAATAAAAAAATAGTTCAAAGTTTAACAAAATTCTTATTTGCTTGTAGAAGTACGATTCGTGTCAATAAAATGTATGAATATGGCCGAAGGATTTTCTATGCGAAGGAAGAATCTTTCGCTTGATAAAGGGGAAGTCGTTATCTTTCGAAGAAGAGAAATAGTTCGGGCATGCAGTATCGCTTTCCAATGCGCGTTCTACTTTTGTAGGCGATGTTTTCCTACGACAGGGAAAAAAAAAATCTATTTTTCGGATGGCGCGAATCCGATAATAGTGGCATTATCGCGACTGTGTGGCAAACTCCACGCGAATTCTGGAGCACGGGTTTCCACGTGCCGTCTCGCGGCGTCGTTGGCTCGATGCCCCATTAATGTGTGCTGTCATCTTCACTGTCATAACGAATTCCGGTCACTTCCATTACACTAGATTAGTGCATCCTAAAAGCTGCTCTACATGAGATTAACAAAGTTAAATGTAAAAGCATATATAAATATTTTTAACGATTAAATATCCAGTAATGATATTGTCGCGTTATTTGGTATAGAATATGTATTGTTTCATTGTCACAATTATATTATGTCAATGTACTTTACATAAAGCCTTTAATGTGAGCTAATCCAGTTACTAGTATAATGCGAGTGACCGAATTCATCATTCGATAAAGATCAGAAGAGGAATGATAATCTAATCCTTTGAGTTAACATTTTGTTATTTTTTACTTATATATGTTAAAATGTAAATTAATTCATGGTTGAATTTCCAATAAACAAGTGAACGCTTTATCGTCGTTTTGACGTTCAAATGACGTCTTCAGCATTAAAATAACAAACAACGGCTTATTTACTGTTTAGTTTCAAAATAAACAACATCCATATCAATGTGTACACTTAGTAAATAATAAACTAAATTCGAGTCTTCTCAATACATTTCTTCAATTAAAATATTCAATTCCGTTGTTTCAATTAAATTAATGGCATATTATTAGGTGTTGGAATTAATTCGTAGCGTTTTTTAAGTGATGGGAAGTACTTTCATTAATGTATTTTTTAATGCTCATGTGAAATAAATAACATTCTTTCATTAAAAAACGCTACGAATTAATTCCAACACCTAATAAATAAGAGCAGTGACGACCTATAAAAATTATTAAAAAAATTATTAAATAAGGTATAATTGAGTATAATTATAACTTAAATTGGGTAGAATTTGACATTATGAATTCAACAGTGCTGGAGTTGTGGCGAACGAATCGCAGTGTATCAGGCGAATCGTTTGACAAATCGAACACGAAGTGAAAATCAAGCGTGGAATTCGCATACTCGATTGGAATCAGCAATGGCAACGGCGAGGATGAAATCCGAACGTACTCGCTAAATAACGTTCGGTCGATGACACTAAAACTCGTATATGTCCCTAATTATATTTCTTTCTTCTTCATTCTTATATTAAATTTCACGAACATATGGGAACCTTATTCTCGCGTAATAAAACGTTACCTAGTGTATCCCCTTTAACGAAATGGTGAAAGACGAGCCTGGCTCTTCGAGAAAAGATCTCAATGGCATTATCCGTTCAATGAAGTGTTTCCAATTTTCGGACATTCCGATAGAATAGAATTTATCGAATGCGAATTGAGAACAAAGATTCATTGTATTTGTTATTTTTACAAGTCGAGCTTCGCTGTGCAGTTTTCAATGCTAGATATCTCGTGTAATTACGTAATGTGTGTCGCGTAGAAGGAAAGTGTGTCGTGCGTGGAATGTGCGATGTTTTTATCTAAGGATACTCAAGTCTCGGGGAGTAGACTGAAGACATTATTCTCCACGTCCTTAAATGCCCCTTCGCTACGTGGCGATACGCACTATCGCCGTGTGTGTGTGTGTGTGTGTGTGTGTGTGTGTGTGTGTGTGTGTGTGTGTGTGTGTGGAGGAGATTAGTTTTTAACGCAAGTTAACAGTGCAAATTAACAGTGCGTTAAAAACTAATCACCTCTACATGCAGACGATCATGCTGGAACAAGTTTCTCGGCCGTGTCGTTCATCTTCGTAGCGTCGGATTTTTTTCAGTGGAGCATACACCGGAGATTTAAAATTTCCCGAAAGCCGTTCCATGTTACTCGATGTCACGATTGACAGCTATCAGCTGTCAAATTGCGATAAAATATAAGAGAAATCTCAGCTTGGCACGCAAGCTTTTATTATTCGCAACCGAAACGAATTTTTACTATTGTATCTTATGATGCGAGTGAAATGATACGGATTCCGCTACAAGATTAGATGCTTTTTATTTATGATAAATTCGATCACTTACACTACAATGGATTAATACACATTATTGTATTATTGTAAGGTTAGTTTATATAAAGTATCCGAATACAATGGTAAATAATTTAATTAACTTTGATTTCGTTGTCAATGAAATAATATATATATATTCTGTTAATAAACGACATTGTCAATAATATATATATATTCTGTAAATAACATGTTTCTGTAAGTAAGTGTTTTTTCCAACTAAACTTCTCAGACAGTTCACTTTTTCTCTTTATCTTCTCAACGAAAAGGAAAAAAGATGAATCAAGAAATTCAACTGTCTAGCGATAAAATGAATCATCGAATTGATGTTGAGTCAATATTGAATATGTAATATCAGTGATTTCGACATCAATTAAACGTCGATACGATGTCTAATAGACGGCCATTCTTCATTGGATAAAAAAACAGGCCTAGTATCATTATTAGATATTTAATTATTTAAAATATGCATTATGCTTTACATTAGCATTTAGCTTTGTTAATTTCATGTACAACAGTTTTTAGTATGCACTAATTTAGTGTAATGCAAATGATCAAATTCGATATTACTAACACAAGTTAATACCAATGTCGTCCCATCTTTCTTGGCATTTCGTGAGTAATAAAGACAGAACGATACTTGCATTGACTTGTGTCAATTGTATCACCAAATGGAAAGGTATCCATTGCATCGTGAAGACGACAGGAGGATAGAAATGGTTCGGAGACCGTCAAATTTATCCATCGATCGATTACCTCGCAGCTCGCAGGAAGGAGCCACGTCGTCGACACGCGGAGCGCATTTCGAAACAAACATTCCCCACGTCTCGGACGACACGGACTCTTACGGACTCTTACTCTTACGTTCGCGCTTTGTAGGTCGGGTGACACCCATTAGCTGTCAAACACAGTCAGTTAACATTAAATTCGATCTTCGATTGAACATGAGAGTAGCGCAAAGCCGCGTGCGAGGCGCGAGCATCGCGATCAGGTTGCGATTCCAGCCACGGTGATTCGCGAGAATCGAGGAAATCATCGTCGAGCGAGAAACGACGCCCGACGCGGCGTCCGGGGTCGCGGTATAGGTTAGGTCACAATGGATGGTCCAGGCACGCGGCAAGGAGGAGGAGGGAGATTAAACGGAGTACGGGTGTCACATTCACTCACAGTCCTCCTCGACGGTGGATTGCTCCGGTCTGAGGTGATCCACCGTGGGCTGCGCCGGCACGGGGAAGCTCGTCGTCTCGACCACCTCGATCACGTCCACATTGTCGCCCGAAGCCATTTTGCGTGCGTCGCCTCCGTCCGATCCCGCACTGACTCACGCGTAACGGCAGTGGTGGTGGCGGCGTCGGCGGCGATGGTGGTGGCGACGGTCCCCCTGACAGTTCCTCGAAGGAGCCTCCTCGGTTGTCGCTCGGTTCTCGTCGCCCCGCAACGGACGCATGTTTCGACGGACTGCTGGCGCGCGAAAACTGTGCCGCGGGCGGCGGCTACCCGTTCGTTGTAGACGACTCACGACTCACGACGCGCGCGACCGATCACGATTGATTACGCGACCCGTCGTCGTCGGAGTACCGCCGCGCCGTCCCGCGCGACATCAGTCGCGGTTCCGGATTCCGCCGTTCGTTGTAAAGTTGTAATATGCCTCACTCACGGTTTGCCTCGAATCGCGGAGAGAAAGAAAGAACCTTGCCTAGAGTCTCGCGTTGCAAATCTCCAGTCTCAGCCTGACAGCGATAGAACACAAACGATACGGTATTTGACGACTGCTTGGCGACGACGACACTCGCGAGAGCTGTCGAGAGTCCCGAAAGAGCGCCTCCAGAGAACCTTCCGTGTACCGCCGTTTATCGACCGAACGTTACCGCGGCGCTGCGCGACGCGTCGTGACACTGGCGCCGCCAGACGGCCGCGCGGCGAACTTCGAATGCCATCGCAGCGCGCCGTCGTTACGTTTGAATTCTTCGCGCGAATTCGCGCGCTCTTCACATGGGCGCGCACTGATTGCACGTAATTACAGAAGCGAAAGTAAGCGGAAGGCGTGATTAGAGAACAGGGAGCAGGAATAACCGGAAAATTTAAGGGTGTGTTAATATACACTCACGCTCTTTTCTCTTTCATGCTTGTTTTTTTATCAATGTTGTTTAATTTTAATCTTGGCTTAATTAACTCTTCATCTTTTTCTAGTTCTAGAAATTAGAAAAGTAATGAAGAGTAAGTTTAATTGAGATTAAAGTTAATTTACATTAGTAGAAACGTATCAGTGATCGTTTCAGATTGCGAGAACGCTTCCTTGTTTATGTAATAATTTTAATTAATGTAAATGTCGATGTAGGTGTCGAAATTTTTTATGGAATTTAGTTTCTCGAGGTTACATTAAATATTTATGTATCTGGTAATTAAGGAAAGAAAAATATAATTTAATAATATTATGTGTAATGCAATGCTAATATATCTTGTGTGTAAATTATGAATATTTCCTTTGTAACTTTTGAACAAATAATTATATAAAAATTAAAATATGAGAGAAATAAATAATAAATTTAGATTTTTTTAATATGTATGTTTTGAAATAAAAATGCGAAATGTATTCTAAATGACAATGTCTGTATAATCTTATGAATAATATTTAGTAAAAGTAAATATCAAATGAAAGAAACACATAACATTGTTATAATTTCATAACGATTCTCAACAATATAAGTGTAATACAACACATGTGAAATTATAACATTGTTGTTATATCAGTTTTAGTTGGTGTTTATTAAAATAAAAATGATAAAAATAAAGGCATTTTAACATTTTATCCAAAATTGCATTTTATCAAAAATAAAAATTAATAATTTCAACATTTCTCTAACATTATTTATTTCTACCATTATTATCTTGCATACACAAATAATAAATCTTATTGAATCCGAAGTTCGTCGCTAATCAAATTTTGTAACAAAATCTTACCACAATTTCGATAAATTTTAATGTTTTTATCCTTGTTTACATTACATAAAAATATTTAATTTTAATCGGTATTTGTTCAAAAATTTCCTTAACTAATATTCCAGTACACTTAATATTAATGTATAATATCTTTATTTGAATTTAGTGCTTATAATGCACAAGATTTATTTATTTAGCAAGTAATTTTTTGATGGATATATATCGTGATTTGATGTATTTACAATCAGTAAAATATTAAAAGTAAATTAATAATACAGAGTATATAATTATATGTTTATATATTTCAGCTCTACACCATGGTTAAGTGGCTTCTAAACAACACATTATTTCAAAAAATATTTCTTCTAAGCATTAGCAGCGCACTTACATATAAAATCTTAATGGGCTACATCGATTACAACAATAAGGTTATACATTTAAATACCATTTGACATGTAATAAATTTGTATAATTTAGAAGAAATAATAATTAATTTTAATAATCATGTAATAAATAAGCTTATTAAGTTATTTAGAATTTTTCTATAAACAAATTAACATTTTTTTTTAACTCTAATCGATAATTGCTTCGAAAGTTTCTTAACTGGTAATGGTGTTCGCAGGTCTAATATACTTTAAATTAATGTATCTTTGTAAGTTGTTCACATTTCAACGAATATATTCATTAATCTGAATAAGTATCAGCTATTTTGCCTGTCAGAAAACGAAGCATGCT